>JABEVS010000008.1:0-141382 GCA_018290735.1 Coelastrella sp. MACC-549
TCGATTGACAGAAATTCACGGAATTCGGGATTTCAACTGGAAACGGGCATTTTTGTGTGGCTGAAGAAGCACAGTAAAGCTCCCAACAGCTGAGCCAGGCCAGAGCAGGCCAATTAAGCTGCCAAGGTACTTGGAACTGCTACGGACAGGGTTCAGTGCTGCTGTGCTGTCAGCCACACCACATTCCACATGTGTACACTACACTCATGGTGGCCGCCACCTTGCTAAAAGGGAGGGTGTGGGCGGGCTGAGCCATTTGGGGTGTGAGCCACGAGTCGGGCGGGGGTGGGGAACGCCCTCGGCGTCGCTTCGTAGCGCATGCTGGCGCAAAAGCAAGCAGATTGCAGGGGTTGCAGGGGCCACCATGCGGCAACTCACTTACCTTAACCTCGGGTTATAAGAGGCTCTTATGGCCACGGTACTCGTACTATGACGGTCAGATACTAAGCATGGTATAAATTTGCGCGCGGTCAAGTATCAGCCCCTGTTGCTGCAGAGGTAACCGAGAACATACATTTAAAGGAAACGGGGCACATTTCCCCGTGTTTTCGGGGTAACGGCCGGTGTATACCGGAGGCATGAATGTGCTCTTACCCAAGCGCCCGACTCTGCTGGGGTGTGGATCGAAAGTGGCTTGACAATGTACTTAGTCACCCTTGTCGAGATGTCCCCACCTAGGACTCTACGGAGGCCTTGGCTCTCGGCATTGTATGGGAGGGGTTCTGGGGTGGTTTCCCCCTTCACAATTGAGATCGGATAATCCTTGTCCGAAAGTGGATTGAATGCACTGTGACGGTAGTTTTGAGGCGCGGGGCCGATGGCAGTAAATGCTATGGCTGCAAAGTACTGATTATTATTATTATTTATAAGAATAGTGCAGCATGCACTTACTTGAGAATGTGACAGAAAGCACGGACTTGTCAAACACAACGAGTACATGCAGTTCTCATGCATATGACAAACGGCTTGAAGCATTAACTGATGGCTGAGCGGCATCAGAAAACAGCCATGGTACTACTAGATAGTATCTAGCGTCACACACATATCAGAGATGATAGGCACAGCACAAAAGTCAATCAGGCAAGGAACAGCTGACTGCATAGATGAAGTGCATGTTGCGCAACAGCGTCTCAACCGGCTGTAGCCACTCAGACAGCTGCGACATGCTCATGTGACAATCACGACTCTACACCAAACAACAGCCAATGAAGTGCTGCTGTTACAACTTGAAAACCTGGAGTCAGCAGAACAGAGGTGTTCGGCACAAGCATATGCTGCAGCATATTTCATGCAGCTGCAGATGAGCCAGTATGCGGCCCGCTGGCAGCTGCTGGGCACGTTTTAAACTGCATCCTGCAGGATGATGTATGATACACACAGTTTATGCTCTCTGTGACCCCGCCCCCAGAGATATATGTCAACGAGATAGGCGCACTCCGCATGTGTGCAGTAGCTCCTGTTCATCTGAGCAGTAGTAGCCAGCAGCGAAAGCACGCGCCAACCGCCCTGCATGCACAGAACAACAGGCAGTGCCACGGGTGAGTACTCAATGCCATCAGCATGACTGAAGCTGCACTGTTTAGTGGTGGCCCTGCAGATAGCATGCCTGCTTGCACCAAAATTGACATGCACTGTTGCATCAGTGCTTCAGGCGATGCCGCGTGCTACTGCCAAGTACAAGTTCAAAGAAACATCCTGCCAAAGCCAAACAAGTACATTCCATCAGATACACAGAAAGAACACCAGAAGATGTTACATTACAAAGTCTGTGCCCATGACACCTGTTGAGTTGGGTGACACAAACAGTGAGAAGCAACATGTGGGCAGCCCAGCCTTCTACAGCCAGTCGCTGAGCCTCAACCACAGTCTTAAGTAATGTCTCTGGCTCACCCTTCTCCCCGCTGTAGTCGTCATCAACATGTCCATTGCCTGCTGTGTCGCCGTCCAGCTGCCCCTCCACCGCCTCCTCCGCACACGTCATCATGCGGTCACTTACAGCACCACTCACAGGACACACAAGCAAACCACTGCCAGGCTCAACAATCTTCTCACTGCACAGTGACAGCAGGTGGTGCTGCAGCAGTCGGCAACTGCGCTGCTGCACTCTGGCAACAAGAGGCGTGGGATTGCATACACGGCAGGGTGGCAATGATACTTGTGCCAGCCATGGTGGATCTCCAACCTGGAACAAACTCTGTCTGAACAACACAAACCATGTTGGGCTCTGAGAAGTGGGTGGCCTCATCAACGCCGTACAAGAGGCGACTGACGGTCTCTTTGCCGCTGACACAGCTGTTCTCGCACCTGCATGTCTCATCACAGACATGGACCCAGCCTGTCATCTCATCACAAAACACATGACCAATTTGGGTCCAACGCCGCCTTTGCCGCTTGACTGGGCGATCACCATCTGCTGCTGCTGCTGCAGGTGCAGCCGCTGCACCGCTATCACCCATCGCAGGGTTGCGAGCTGCCATCAAGTCACCCACAGAAGACAGCTCATAGCCTGAGAAACCAGGGTCAACTGCTCGTGATATCTGGTCACCTGCTGCAGCAGCTGACTGGCTGCTGCCGGTTGTTACCTGACATGAGCTGTTGCCCCTGCTGCCACCTTGCTGCTGCTGCTGCCTAGTCCCAGCTGCTCGTCTTTTGGCAATGACAAGCTTTTTGAACCCTGGCCCTGGCTTCTGTGTGTGTCCTGAGCCGGCTATGGGCAGGTGCTGTGTGAGGTCACTGGGCCGCTGGGGTTTTGCTGCTGCACCTGGCCCTGCCCCCTGATTGAAGCCACGACTCTTGCGCCATGCTGCCACCTTGGCTGCTATCTCATCGTCATCCACCAGCATCAAATCATCAACAGCTCCACGACCTATGGACTGCTGCCTCTTTGCCAGCAAAGCCTGTGACGGGCATGAGCAGCGTTTGGGAACAGTGCACTATTACTGCGGCCTTCACCCAGCTGAGACCTTCCACCATGACGAAGTGAGAGCCAAGAACAGTTGACCAGCCATGCATTCTGCAGTTGGTTACCTGTTTGTCAAGCAGTACCCCCTTTTCATGCAGCTAAACAAACACTCCTCTAATCTGCTATCATACAATCACCTGATGCCCACCAGAAGCAGAACCCTTCTTGCTCACCTGCACAAACATACCCTGCATGCCATCATGTGTTTCATCTGCTGCTGCGCCTGCTGCTCGCAGCTCACTGGCGTCACACTCTATGTACCTCGCCTACAAAGACATTGATGGCCAGCATGCCACAAGACAGAACTCATTAGGCTTGGTGGGCTGCTGCCACTTATGGTGCAGCACAATCAACAGCAGGTTAAAGAGGATTGGGTGAGCCGGACGCCCTTGCCCTTGCCTGGCTGCATGATGGCGAGCCTAAGCAGCCTGCTGTGGCAGCCAAGTGCATTGCAAACCAGCATCACCAATGCTGCAGGAAGTATTCTACTGGCACACAATGCTGATGTGCAGGAAATGAGCACGCTGACACACCATATCCCACCTTCCAGGACATATTATTGTTCTGTTTGATCTTTTTCCCCCATCTATGAACAAACAATCTGCGCCAGAGCACTGGTTCACTGCACAGGGTGCACATGAGCTGATTACAGCACCCCAGAGTACTAAGAGCATCTGCTGACAGGAAGAACAACACGCGCATTTGCACTTCACGGGGGAGGGTGCAAAGCTGCACGTGCTGTTCTGTGCGGTGCTGTTGTATTGTTTGTGCTGCAAGTGGTTGCTGAAGCTGCTCGTGCTGGCCCTGTTGCAGCTGCAAGAGACTAATGCAGCTGCTTGCCGCTGTCACTGCATGTCCATGTACCGGCCACCTCTGATCTGGAGCGGGTGATCGAGACTCTCTGACGGGGGAGTACAAGCCTGCTGACATGGTCAAGCCACCACAGTGATCTTCCAGGGCTGCATGCACCTGATTACTGCTGGTGCTCATGCAAGGACTTGATTGATAGCAGTGTACTGGCGATGCTGCTGGTGAACAGCTGGGAGTCAGATGATCATAAGTCACTGGGGACCCAACAATCATAGGGTGCAGGTGTGTAACAAGGTGTGTGGGGTGCTGCGAGCTGTTGTTGGCCCCTGCATGCTGCACAATGTGCTGGGCTACGGGCTGACTTTCAATGCCTAACGCTACATCCAACATAGCCTCAAAGTCCAAGTCTAGCTGTTCGTGCTCGTCAGCGTCCATATTCTCCCTGTAGGTCGCAGAGTTGCTTGCCTGGCACCGACGTAGATCCTGGGACGAACCCACGCGAGATCTAGCGCGTCATTCATGTACCATCCCGAAACTGCCCAACCAAGCAAGGAACGAGCCAGGCTTCCGTCACATGCCGCATGTTAAGGTAACATACAGGTTGCTGCTGCTGCTTATGTCTTCTGCAAAAGATATTGATTAAAAAAACAATCGAACAAACAAAGCAGCCTGTCACTGCATCTCCCGGGCGATTGTTTTACCCTGCTGTCGTGTTCCCAAGGCCTGTCAACCCCGTCCCATTCCTGATCAACGTAGAAACACCTTCTTAATCCGCTTCGGAACAGCAAGCCTCTAAGCAGCGCGCACTGTGCATGGCGCGGGAAGGGAAAAGGGAGGGATTGCTGCGCGCAACAGCAACGAACGGTACTTCGCACCTGGCAGATCTGCTGGAGACACTGCAACAATGCAGCTACCAGAGCATGATGAAACAGCATGCTCACAGCTTCATGAGGCAATACCTCTGCTGCATGCTGATTCAAGCATGCATCAGCGGGAATGCCTTGCAGTGGATTTAAATCTGACTGCTCAAAGATACTCTGCATCTTCATTGAACCCTTGATCCTTGAAAAATATGTCCACATCGGCCTCCCGCCCCTCAAACTTCTTCTTACACCAGCTCTGTAGTGAAAACACGTTGTCCTGCCAGCGGTTGGCTGCTTCACAAGCCGCCTGAAGCAGCAGCAGTAAACGGCATTGCTGAGTAGGCTGTTGCTGTGACAGGGAACATAAGCATGTGAACTAGGCCAGTCTGATGCCCATCCCTGGATCCAACAAGGGCCTGCATCTGTCTACTTGCCTAGCACGAGTGCTAACAGCCAACAAATATTGCTGGAGCAGCAGATCTCGGTATGTGCTGGCAGCTGTTGTTGTCGTGGATGCAAACAAGCTGCCCATTGCACTCACTCTTGCTGCTTCCTTCATTCGTTGCAGAGCTTCTGGGTCGCTATCAGCAAACTTCTGCAGTTCCTGGGCCTGCTGTGCAACATGAGCCTGCAGCTCAGACATCTGCTGCATCAGGACCGCACGGTGGGACTGCACCAGACACACACCAGCAGTAACCAGCAGAGCGCAGAGGAATGGGCTGTTGGTTGACGCAGTTATAAGCATCTGCAGTGTCGCCCTGCGTCTTCAACATTCAGTGGCGCCAGTGTACCCATAATGTAGCAGACTGCACAATTCTGTGATGAGCAGCCAACGGCTGGCAATGGCTCATATGGTTGGTAAAAGGCCACACTATGACCAATAACTGGTACGACGCAGACTGATTGAAGCTGCTACTTGTACTCACAGAGTCCTCCTTGCCCTGTTTTGCTTGCTGCACCATTGTCAAAAGCTCCTGCTCGCGTTTCTGTGCAGCTGCTATATCAGTCTGAATCCGCTCAACATCATTGAGGATCTGCACAACAGCATGCATGCCCACACAGCTTACCACTGTGAAGCGGTTGTGCACGCAATGACAGGCCATTGTGCTGACAGCTGCTGTCTTTTGAGTTGTCTGGATTTTGAGTACTTGAAACATTGCATGCTCAAAGCAGCGCTCATCTGCTGTGCACTTCTATCAAGCACTTCATCCTCCCAGTGATGAGCTCATGTAAAGGAAATCGAGCCATGCATGTGGTTTGCATGGCTGCAGGTGTCCAGCAGGTGAGTCGCAGTGATGCCGAGGACGTTGCAGTGCAGGGACATGGCGACCACAAGGTTACTGCTTATGGTGTGTACCTTGGTTGATGCCTCAGCTGGAAAGCACCTGCGTGTGTACCCAAGTGATCTGGTGAGGTGGCCACTAGCGCAGCTGCTCATTGTCCTAAAGGCTGACAGGCCAATGGCGTAATTCAAGTATTGCACCTCCTTGATGATACACATCAGAAGCAGCAGTGCTCAGCAATGAATGCATTATACACCCCATGAGCGAATCAAACTAGATTTCCAAGGGTGCGCTCACCAAAAATAGTTAGAGCTGCCAATCTTCTCCTGATGCACCATGCCATCATCAACCAGGCTCTGCAGCGCAAGTGGATTCTGTATCGCTATTGTAAATCACTGCTCTGCAATGTAGAGCCTATTTGGTAACATATTTGGCTTCACGACATTTGGCCTCTCTCCCAGAACTTACACTGCTGTAGTTGTGAATTGCACCAGAGACTGACTACTGCTGGTGCCAGGCTTAGGTGATTGCAGACCACCACATGCACGCTGGATGGCCTCAGCATGCTAACATTAGACTACCTGCAAGACTTCCTTGATGGTTTGCAGCACAACACCTTTCTTGGAGGCCAACTTCTCAACATCCTGCACCAAAGAGCTCAGCGTGGCACAAAATCCATTTGCTCATATGCTGCCGAGGGCAGGTTCTCATGCGGTCATCGTGAAAACGTTGAATACCTTTAGAACGAATACATCTGCAGACTCCGTGAAGACTTCCAGCACTTTATCGCGCTTCTCCTCCAAGCTGAGCCCCTTGCGTTTGCTCATAGCGGTGAGCTGGCGAAGCTTGACACTGCTGTACAATAAGACGGAGACAGCGCGATTTGCTGTGACAATGACGTCGATTGACGAGCGATGAGAAGGTGTGCAAGCCAGCCACGCCTTATGGTGACTATTTGCAGACGAATAATTGGATTAGGAAGACTTGATATCAGTATAACCCCATCGTCATGCTGTGTCTCTTGCAGTCCAGTAGCATCGAGTAAAGTTCAAACAGTCAGGGTTCAGTGGGGCCTAGGGCTCTGGCCACTCATAAGTACACTCAGTTTCCACTCAGTCGGGCAAATGTTCAGTGCGTTTCAAGTCCCAACCCGTCCATTTCCAGCGTCGAGGGCATGCCTGCAACGTCCATGTCCAACACCATTTGCGGGTCGCTGACAATCAACTTGACTGCATCTGCCCCTGGCATCAGCCTTGCAAGCTCTGACATCAGGCGCGGTAGGTCAGCTCGAAGCAACATAGGTTCTTGTGCAATCAGCGCGTCTACATCTACTCCTGGTAGTCGCTGGCGTAACTCCTGCACCTTCCCTTTCACCTCAGCAACCTGCAGGAGCAGCAGCAACACACCGTAGCAGCAGCAGCAGCAATATCAGGAGCAGCAGCACTATATAGCAACAGGGATTCCAACAGCATAAGAATCGTGGCTTGCCAAGCAGTTGGTTACACTTTTGGATGAGAGCTGATAGCTGCTGGCTGGGCAGGACGCTGCATCCTTGCATGGGCAGCCACTGGCAGATTCTTGCATTGCTGCTGGGCTTCTATGCTTCTCTTTGCAATAGAACACCAACAGTCGCAGTGCTACTGTCCTGTTGGCAGGTTGCTGCTGCTGGCGCAGTGTTACAAGCTACAGAGCTGCATATTTAGCAAATTGTATTGTATCGCTCCTCCTACAGACACTCACTGTCATTCCCAGCATCAGGCGTGGGTGTCCGGCTACTAGTGCCGACACATTACACCGTGGCATGACCTCTCGTAGTGCCAGCAGCCTGTCTGATGTTGCTGTGATGTCTTTCAGCAGCTCGTACAGCACATCTGCTCGTGCTCTATCAAGTTTGCCTGTGATGTCTGGCAGTAGGTTCGCAAGTTGATCAAGTTTGGCTTCCACCTGCACTCATGAGCCAGTGTTGCAATGGCTCATGGCCCACACTGCCAGAATTCTGCTGCAGAACGTAATTGCGCCCAACACAATGTAGACATGATGTTTGGAAGTGTCAGCCCTTATGTATGAAATGGGACACCACTGCTGCTTGAGACTGCTCCAGTTCGTCAGCTGTGAAAGGACACTGAAGACAGACTGTAATTGCTGTAAATCCAGGTTTGAATCTCAGTGGGGTTGGCCTATGTAGGTGCTGCAATTGGATCTGAGATCCTTGTGCAGGTGGCCTCAGTTGTGCAAGCAAACAATTGGAATTGAAGGGCACCAGGAGAAACCCAGGAGTGATATGCTGGCTCGCTGGTTCTCAACTAGACTGGGTAAACAGGGAAGGGCAGAACCCAAACCGCCGTCGACTGGTGTTGGTATCATTAACCAGCAAGCGTCAGCAAAGGGTCTGCCAATGTGACCTGTGGCTGCTGATGTTGAGATGCAACCTAGCATGCTGCTGCCGCAGCATCACACCTCAGGTATTGTGACCCCCATCTGTTCAGCAAGCCATATCTTCATCAGCGCTATCTGTGCAGATGTGTCCCTGCAGGAGGCGCAAGCTCATGCATGTCAGTCATATGACACAGGTGTGCATCAGCATGCATCACAGTGCGGCCCACACGTTTTAACAAACACAATAGATGGCACATGGGCGGTATATATACTTTTGCTCTTGTATACATGTGCAACCGTCAGGCCATCGGCCCTAGCACACAACCTAGGTCCAAGCTGTACTACATGTGACATGAATTCATTCCTTGTGAGATTTTGGACAACACAACAGCATTGATCCTCACCAGTCTAGGTGTCGCTCATTGCATTGAAACCCAAAATTCCATGGGTTTGTTGGCTTTTCATCTGACGCTAGGCGCTTGACCGCGCCAGCACCTGCAGGACAGCAGCAGTTTGGGAGTTGTTACATAGTGTGACCGCCTGAGTGACAGGTATTAGGTATATCGTGGGTTGAAGAGTACCAGTTGAATGCTTATACGCCCCGCAGAGAATTGTGCTCCTTCGCTGATAGCAGCAGAGGGCCACGTGCTGAGACGTCTGCACTACTGGTACTGCTTGGGGGTATGTGCACCTTTGCGGTGCAACGCGCTGCATGCAGTATCGCAAGGCCTGCTGCATATTGATGCGGGCTATCTCAATAATCACAGCACCTAGAGTGATGGGATGATGGAGGTTGCGGTATTTGCTCTAGTTCCAAAGGCAAGCGTTTGCCGCAGACATATTCGTACCAGCCCCGTGCGACAGATATTCTTATTATCTTGGCATTGGTGGACTTGGGTGGATACTGATTGACGAGCTCACCCGTGCCACTCATAGTACTGCATGTTGTCATGAAAAAAGCTGTACAACTTGTTAAAAGCCATTTGTGGGGCAGCAGTGCTGTGCATGGGCCTGCAAATGTTTGCTTATCACGGGTGGTTTCCCAACAGTGCCGGTAGTAGCCACAAGTAAGTCACAAGCTGTCCATGAACCAACTTGCGACAAAATAGCAATGCTATTTACTCTGTGCACCCATCATCATGGATGGCCTTTGCCATGTGGGGCAGCTAAAGTTTTCAGGTCTTTACCAACCAGCAGACCCAATATGAGTACCTTCTCTGGTCCGGTGGCCAACTGGGACCTGCGCATGGCCATTTTGGCAGTACAAATGTCATGCATCCTTAACCACCAGTAGCATGCTGCAGAGCACTGGCCCTCAACCCAAACCTTTGCAAAGTAGCATGGACATATGCAGCTTCATATGCAATGGCACTGCAAATAGCAGCAGACACTGTGCAAGTGCTGCGCAGAATGCACGTCAAGAGCAGGCACAACAGATGGAACCGTGACAACTGCTGGCGATGGCACTATGTCTCTCTGATATGGAAGACCAGACACGCCCCATGCGCCTGCCGCTGCCATTGTCGTTTGCAGTGAGCAAAAACCCGGCTGCAACTTCTATATGCCAGCTCGACGGGGTGAGCACTCCTACTTGGCGTACACTCTGTAGGGCCTCTTGTACCCGATGTGCAGCAACCGTGCTGCATCAAATGTTGCTTCAGTAAAAATCTTGCATGCCTCCAGTGAATGCAACTTAAACCTTAGGTGGGTAGCCAGCAGGAGGCACAGAGGGATATGCGCCACCCATCTGATGTGGGGCAGGTGCCACCGGCTGCCCAATTGCTACGGGCTGTGCTCCAGCAGGGTATGCAGGAGGGGTGTACCCTTGATGTGGTGCTGCTACTGGCTGAGCAGTGGGGACAGCTGGGTTAGCCACTGGAAGTCCCTTGTCTCTGTCAACATCAGAGGCAAAGCCAATAATGCACAGGGCATGTATGATACCTGCGCCATGAAGAGCGTACAGCCCCAGTCAGCACCGATCATCTGCATGAGAATCTCACCATTGCAAAGCTGCTGACAAGCTGCCCAGGTGCTAGAGATGGCCTTTTCCACTGACCAGTTCACATTATGCAACTCGGACAGACTGATTTAATTGATGATTTATGCATTTGCCCAACACAGATCAGCACTCTGACACTTTCGGCACAACACCAGCACAACCATGCAGTGCAGCGCGCAAGACCCACGTCACCCGGACAAGCCCGCTCACCAGGCACATATCCAAGACATGTGAGTAAGATGTTGATGCAAAGCTCAAGTCCGCATCCGAACTGCAGGAAAACCCCGATAGGTGGCAACAAAATGGCAAGGAGCACGGAACAGCAAGTGCGTGTGGTCCCCATCTTGCAGTCTGCGTATAAGCGTTGATGATGATAGTAAGAAGGCAAATAACAGTCTGCAATGCCTTAGGCGCACCGGGGGCCTGAAGCTACGAGTCAAGGAATCTGATTTGTCTAACTGACACTGAAATACACACAACTAGCTCCCTCGCCACAGACATGAAAGAAGAGCTACCGTACTGATCTTGCATTATTAGTGACTGCGCCGAAGGCGCTGCTGAGCTAACAGCGCAAAGGCTACTTAACGGTCGACACCCTGAAAAAGAATCACCCTGGTGCTCCCTTTGGCACATGTATAGTCAGACAGCGAATGGCCCCTAGATTGATGATAACAATTTGCAAACATTGTTTCGGACGGAGCACAGCTGCGTACTTGAGTGTACGCAAGGTTCCCTGCTGTCGATTGCCTACTATGCACGACTCAGCACCTCTGTCACAGACGGTCAAAATCAGTGCCACCATGAATGCAATGAATCCTGAGCAAGTTTCAGCTGACGTTGTCCAATGGTGGTGGCTGCTGATGTTGCTGCTGCTGCTGCTGCCGTTGCCGCTGCTGCCATATGGCATTCAAAAGAGATTGAGCCCAGGCAACATTTAATGAGTTGGCACAACAGCTGACATGGGGGGAGGGGCGCCACCCAGGGATGCATTCTGGTTATGCGCTGCAGTGGAGGTGCCATTGTGGCATCATTATAACAAACATGACTGGTGCTGTTGCTTGGAATGACACGATACGTAACAAAATGCAGAAGAGCCATGCAACATTAAAGTGTTGTTCGACAGACTGATCACACAACTCATCACAACCAATGGGGGAGGTTGCTAGAGCGTACTCTGTAGCTATTGTATACAGCAATGCCGGATGCCAAGTGACTACATCCATTGGTACCAGTCGCACAGCAGAAACATGTGGCATAAGTGTACGGCACAGAGGCAGCAGGCAGGTGCACAATGAACAAGCCACACATCTCAGGACGCCCCGGTCGGCACGTTGGGGTGGCGTTTCCATGCAACTCTGCGGTGCTCACCCAACTTACCCTTTTAACAATTGATGCTTGGTGTAGGACGTCAGTGGCAGCTGGGTGAACAGCCAGGGCAGCCAAGGCAGGCACAAGCAGCACAGCAGGGTCCTCCCCCCCCCCACCCTGTGCGCAGGTCAGCGCATTTGCCATAGCATTTTAAATTGCTGCATGGCTCAATTTCTTCTACATAACTCCAACAAGACATCCTCATTGTGTCAATTCAGGGACGGATCCCTGATCACTTGCGGCTTGAAGTCATGTTGGATGTAGCGGTTGAAGAGGTCAGCATACATATCATAACGGGCTGTCTGGCGGAAGTCCCACTTATCTTTCACCTGCAAGGGCAACAAGTTGTATCCAACACATCATGAGGATGCTTGCAGCTGCCCAACAATCTGCAAAAGGACACTGATATGTGCGCTCTGCTGCAAGTCTGCATGCCACAGGAAATAAATCCAAGACATTTGACTCTGACTGTGAGAATAACATTGCTGGTTTTGCACTATAGCTGATGCTGGTCTGCACTACCAGCATCTGTGCCTGCCGGCCAAGTCACTCCACAAGTTGAAACAAGAGCACAACCCACTCTATTGCTGATGCTGCAGGTTAACACTTTGCCGGCAACTGCCGCATCCAAGGTATGTCACCTGTCTGCAAAGGTTGAGGTCCAGTTCCACTACCATGAGGCCGTCCTTGTGCCGTGCCAAACTGGGTGTCCGGCTGGCATCAGGGGCGGCTACATAGCTGCTGCCGTAAAAGTGGCCAAAATCCTGTTGACAACCACAGCAGAGGTAAGGCCGTCATTTTCAAAGTGAGGTGCAGCTTTTCAGATTCTCACACTACATGCTGTGCATCCAGGGCACGCACCAGTGGGTGCTGCCTGATGGAGACTGCAAAGCCTCTGACTGCGTCAGCTCACCTTGTGCGCTGGCTTGCCGTCCGCTGACGTGAATTCATTTGGAAACACTTCTGTTCCCACCCTGTTGATTGCCACCACGAAGTAACTGTTGGCAATAGCTGCATTGCGGGCCTCAATGCCCCACATGGGCTCACTCAGTTCACCAACAGTGGCAGACGGGTTGAACACAACCTCAGCACCATTCATGCCAAATGCCTGCAGCCACAGCCAGCATAGGAAGGAAGACTACATGAAACTTTGAACAACTAAAATTGTCGCACCAAAATGAATTGCCTGTGCAGCTGCAACAATATCAACATGATTGCACACTCACTTAATACGGCACTGCAGATGCTTCTGCCCATTGCTTTTACGATTGCAGTCATGCTACAGAGGACTGGGGCTTTCCACAGGCCTTGGTACCATAACACACACTTGACAAGATTGATCATACCTGCCAATTCATAGGGTGGTGCCTGCCGTAGCAGATATTGATGGCAATCTTGCCATATGCAGTCTCAAAGACAGGGTGGCCTGTGTTGCCCTCCAGGTAATAGGTGCTCTCATTGAAGTCACCCACACGTGGAATGTGATTCTGCACACACACAGATCAAGAAGGACTGCAGGTGGGTCACAGCTCTAAACGGAACAAAAGATATTCAGAAGGCAAAGTGCCTCCAAGCATAGCAAAAAGAGGCAGAGGGCTCAGCGGCCTATGGGCTTATCTTAACATGGCAAGGACCCTGCTGCACGGAGATTGTGTCAGACAACGAGAGCTTTTGTGGCAGTTGGATTCCCTACCTTCCTATGTTTGCCAATCACATTGCCATTATTGCCGATCACTACAGCCGTGTTCCAAATAGTTTCCCCATGGTTGTCATCCCTTTCAAGAATGGGGCTGACAATGACCATACTGTACTTGCAAGCCAGGCCTTGCAGCAGCTTGGTGGTTGGGCCATTCTCAGCTGACTCGCCAAAAGCATTCCAGTGCTTCTCTCGCGTGCAGAAGGCAAATGGCATGGTCCTGCAAGCCACAAGTTGTGAAGGCCTCAGACGCCTATCAATATGGCTTATTGGGCACCTGCTGCAGTGCTGTGTCTGCTTTGTGCTCATGGCAAGGACACCAAGACACACAAAACCTGGTCTGGATTATGCGGATGAAACTTGCATTAGTTCTCCTACTGAAGTTTTTCAACAAGGTCATAAGCAAGTAAAGTCACCAGAGGCTGCTGCAGATACACATGTCCAATAGTCTCAGGGATCTGCACAACTCAAAGTAACAGCGGATCGTGCATACCATGCCTCCTGCAGACACAGAATCTTGACGCCTCCCTGGCCAGCTGCGTCAATCAGCTCTGTGACACGATCATAAATAGCCTGCAAGAGTTGCATGCACAAGCCGTGTGGCCATAGCAGATATAGGCCAGCAGCAAGGAGAGTCAAGAAGATACCTCGCCAGCTGTTGGTTGAGCTGCCATCGGCATCGCACGTGAAGTTGAATGTCCCGAAGCTCCTTTATAAGCACATACCCGACAACATCAAAGTTGATATCAACCACCCACCTGTCGCTGCTCACCAAAGGGTGCCGTTGTGGGTTTCACCACAGCATTCTGTATCAACCCTATTCTTAGTACCCTAGGGGTTCTGAATTGCTCATTTGCTGCTGTAAACCTGTATGCCTGGAGGTCAAAGTCTTTGAGCTGAGCTGCCTCCTGCACATCTGCGGGAAGATCAACTGCTGCTACTGGCCTTCCTTGATTGGCACCATACAGGACCCGCTTCACTTGGCTCAACTGCTCAGCAGGAACGTACGCCTACAAGACAGGAGCAACCAACCAACCATCAGAACCACTATTATCCGAGTAAATTGAGATAACCGCCAGCGAACGATACCACCGTCACATGTGTGCCAGGCCAGATGCAATGGTCAACAGAATGGCAGACTCGGCACCCGAGTGTCAATTCTCTTACTTCTAGTATTTTCTCAACAGAATCAAACCCGGCAAGACTTCCGTCACTCATAGTGCCTATTCAAGGGTTAACCAGCCCTTCCTCCGATCGCACAGTGCGCTGGATGCAGAGACACACACACGACATGCATGAGAGGACAGAGCTCGTCGATCATGGGACTGCAGGCTGTGTTTGGCATCGCTAGGGTTTGCTGAGAAACACCTCTCACACAATTGCTGACTATTTCTATCGCAGTGACAAAAAATCGTATGTTACACAAACAGCAACAATTAATCAGATAGAGATACCAATATAGGAGGCTACCCTAGGTACAATGATCATGCTCACCATTGCAGGTTGGCCTTGGCAGATCAGGCTGATCATCACTGCTGATCATGGTGGTGGTCTGGTTAGCAACAGGGCTGCACTGCCATCAGCATAATAATCGCGCCTGTAGCCGACCTGCCTGAAACCATGCTTCGTATACAGCCTGACTGCTTTCTGATTGCCTTCTTTGACCTCCAGTGTTGCTTCTACGTCCTTGTTGCAGCTGCAGGCATGCAGAGTTTCTGAGTGTGGTGAAACCACCAGCACAATTAAAGCTCAAACTCATGGCACATTTTGATGACAAGATCAACTCAACCGCTTGTGGGTCACAACAAAACACTCCACAGCAATTACAGTTGCATTGTTGATAGGTGGTAGCGGGTGCTGACAGCTAGCCTTAACGGGGACAACCAGTGCAGTCATGTTCTGCTGCATGCCTCCCCTCACCCACACTGCTGCAGTAATGCACCCAGCAATGCCGTCCCGATGCCTTGCGATTGCTGTGCCGGATCAACTGCAAGTTCCAACACCTGCATCAGGTGTAATCCTCGATATGTGAGGCCAGCATAGAGTGCCAGTTTATGAATGAATAAAAACAGCTTATGCATTAACCCAGCGTGTGTACATCATTGCTGTAATGACCTGCAGGATGTCTGCAAGAAAGGCATGTAACTTTGATGTGCTTATAGTATATGCCCAGCACACAATACCCACCTGCAGCTCTCCGGAGATGAGCCAGCCTACAATGTAGCCCAATGCCTCTTGTGTGCATTTGTCTGCTGCAACTAGCATGCAAGAAAACGCCTTGTTCAGTTCATCCTGCCGTGGCAGCACCAACACAACTTATTGATTATGTTGTGCCATCACACCAGTGGTTGTCAGCTTCGCGAAGCGCAGTGCTAGAGTGTAATGCAGTGCAGCCTGTTGCCGTGTTATGCCTCAGAACATTACCGCTGTCATAGCTTACATAGCAGGTTTAGACGGTTACAGCTACATTCATATATTGAGGTGCTGTCGCTGTTATACGCGACTGTAACGGGTTGCAGCCCTGGCCACAGGCTTCATGGAAATAAGATAGGAGCCGTAATCTGCCTATGATATGGCTGAACACCATACAACAGCGCCGCATCTCACGCAATACTTGCTGGACTGCTTGCTGCTTTTCAAGCCTCAGCACAGAATATAGTGCTGATGTACTGAATGTAGGAGTCATTGCATGCATTTATCATGACATGTATATCTAGAATGTGATGATATGTAATGTCATTACAGGGTAAGCATGCACAAAGCTGCCCTGGTCGCTGTGATTTGTCAAAGACCCACCTGTATATCAGCGGCTTCCCAACCAGCAGAGGACTCATTGCATAGTTGCTCTATTGCAGCTAACCGCTGAACATCTTGAGTGGTGGCTGCCCTAATGCAGAACCAGCGGTCAGCTGAGGCCCCATATGAACTGTGTAGGATACCAGCAGCAGCACTGGGGCACATTTGCTTTCTGCTCGCCCAGCAGCATTTCCGGCGCACAGTGCAGGTTATAATCCAGGAGCAGGTAAGATGCGTTGCCCTATGAACAAGCGGGCATTGTTGTATGCCCGTGCCATGCATGCTGCCGGCCAGGGAGCTTCCACAACGCGCCGCACGCACCTTGACACAGCAAATCAAGGAACAACACCAAAACGTCAATATGTATATGAGCTGATCGATTCAGGATGCCTGATCGCTCGCCTTCAATCTGAGGATAACGCAGTCTCGACTTGAGACTCTCAAGCCCTAGCTGAGGTGCAAGCCATGTAATATCAAAGAAGCATGAAGTACATTTGTTCAGCAGACATGCATCAGATCTGACCGGGGCACTAACTGTCCACGAACCTGAGCAGGATTCAGGCTCTCACACTGCAGTACTGTACCGTTGTACCAGTACGACAGGCAGTGCTGCACATGCCCAGGGTACAGGAAGCTAGTACGACAGACCATGACTCCGGCTGCACAACTTCAGGCAGCTAAGGGGTCATTGCAGCCCATGCTGTTGTTGTGCACTGGTACATCGATCGCTGTACTTGGCCAGGTGGTGAACAACCAGGTGATCTTCTGAACTACTCCTGTCCAGACCAATGTATACAGTACTGGAGCTAGAATTACGTACAGCGCAACCTACCAGCCAGCCGTTGTGCTCAAGTAGGACAGGGGCGAGCCAACAATGCTGAGCTTGACTCTCCAATCAATGACTGTTGCCACTTGCTGCAGGCCAAGATCAGCCCTAGTGCCCAACTGCTGGTACTTGCGCGATATGTATTCACGTTTGCTTCTTCCTTCGCTATGTATGCACAAGAACCCAAAAGCAAGCCAGCATCTGCAGCAAACACCAGTCACACCAACAGCAGCAGCAGGATCATGTCTGCAGCACGTAGCAAGGTAACACTGCTACTGCTGCTAATGGGGATGCTGGACCTCGCAAGTTATGGCACTTTCAACATTGGGTTTTCTATGTGTGGTGCTGCATTGGCAACTGTAGTGCTGGCCTCTGCAGGCCAGATTGCCACTGCGCTCATCAGCGTGGCAGTGCTGCACCGGAGATTGACAGCAGGGCACATTGCATCTGTAGCAGTTGTGACAGTTGGATTGGTGCTGAGATCACTTGATGAAACGCAGCTGCCCCTTGGAACGACAGGCAGCAGTGCAAAAGACAGCAGAGGTCTGAATATCAGCAGCAGCAAGAGCAGCACGCTAGGCGGGGCGTCTGTGCTGTATGGTGTGGCATGCATCGTGGTATCAGCAGTGCTCTTCAGCATACTGGGATGCATGTACGAAGTGCTGCTGAGTGTAGACAAAGGGAGCAGAGCCTCGCAAGCACATGTGGGTTGCCATGCAGGCCTGAGGATGACGTGAGCTGCTGATGTTGTACTGCATGGTTGCCGGCCACAGACTTGTTACGCACCGTGCCCTGCTAGAGGCCTGCTAAATCAGTAGCAGGATGCTGTGTACATGCATGGGAGTCCTGGCACCACCATGTGGAGCAGAGTTCCTGTGCATGTGCTGTGCATGTACCCAGCATCCTGCTGCTGATTTTTTGCTTGTTTTGCTCTGAGTGCAGCCCGTATTAATGAACAATCCACAGAACGCTGCGCACACTATACTGCATAACGCGTTTATTAGAAGTATGTCCATACTGCAGGTCACCTCTGTCATCACTGGTGTTAGTTTGGTGGCCACTTGTGCCCACCAGTTGCTATATAGCTTACCCAACTGGCGTCAGCTGGTGATGGAGCCAATTGCAGCATCAGGCCACAGAGGAAGCAGTGTTCTGGCCAGTCATGCAGCTTATGGGCTTGTGACTGCAGTGCACAATCACGTTCAGGTTGGATTGCTCACTGCTTGCTGTGCCCCTCTAACACTCCTGCAGCTCCAATCCAGGGCCAGCATAAAGAAACCGACACATTTGGGCACAGTTCGTGATTGAGCATGAGCAACAATGCCACAGATCATCCTATCATGAGCTTCCTCGTCCCACAGCGATGTGCTGGGGTAAAGAAATCAGGGTGGGGTGTTGGGTTGCTGCTCCACATGCTCAAGGGTTGGGTCAGATGAGCAAGTTATGACAACTTGTTGGCCGCAGGTGAAACTGCTGGGAAGTCATGGCGCCATGACAGTGGGCCTGGTGAATGCTGTGCGAGCATCAGTGGTCTCGTATGCCAGCAGCTGGCTGTTCTGCGGCAGCATGGCCCATCTATGCATCACATATTGGAAAGCAGTCAGTTCACTGGTAGTGACATGTGGTGCTGTGCTGTGGGTACTGGCAGGTGAGCGTGTGGAAAGAGAATTTAGATCATGCGAGTAACTACACGACGTAGCAAGTACTAATCATGCTTGCTGAGTTGACATGTAGTTTCTGCACTTGCCGGAGTTGGCTGCTGATGATGATGATGATGCACAATTTTTGATGGTTCTATGATACTTATGTAGCTCATAAACCGCGCTCATGAATCGCTCATTCGCCGCAACCAACATATCATATGATTGATATGAGCATCATACTGCTGTGGGATGCTTGAATGCTGCTGCTGCGGGCTGTAGTGGTGTCTACTTTTTCACCCTTTTTTTCTGGTAACTTTGTGTCTACCACTGCAGGTAGACCACTTACAAAAGTGCAAGCTGAACAAAGACCGCATGCTGAGTAGATTCACCTTTCCACGCCCCTGCAAAGTCCACTGCTGCGACGTGCTGCCAGGTGGCCTTGCACCGGATTTCTACCAACAGCCTCCGATCATCCCTTCAAGGTACTCTGCTCTCTCTTTGCATGGTAGTTCACGTACAGGCGATTGTTGCGCCCGACGATGGTTGTCAAACCTGAGGCACTACGTCATCATGACTTGCGCCCAATCTGCGCTGGCACGTAGTCGTGGGCCACATTTCTCATACAAGCACGGTTACTGTGCTGCTTGCTTAAACGTGATGAAATATATTGCTTGCTGCACCCTTCGATCACAGAACGACCGGCCATTGTGCAACCGTACAATTGTGCAGGCCTCATGGACGTGGACAATGCCACTGCGTTCACAAGAGGCGAAGATGCCGAGGACATATACGTCAAGGATGGTTGGAGACCTAAACGAAGCCAGCCCATGCCCGGTATGGACGGCTACTACATTGGAAAGAAATTTGGAGCTGGTGAGCAGCTGATGGTGCTGGAATTATAGTGATTGGCATCTGGGCATCTGGGCATCACAAAAACCTTATCTCTCAGGAGCGCTTTCCATGAACTCTATCTACGACCTGGTGGACAGAGAGGGGAAGTCCTTGGGCCAAGCCCTCAAGGTGAAGGCTGCTTCAGATGCTGTAGTACGGCACAGCAGCTCTGGTGCAGTTCAGGGATCAAGCGCGCCATTTCCCCAAGAGCGTCTGTGGGCCATGCAATTGCAGTGTGCAGCCTGTTTGTAAGCAGCTGGTGTCACATGCAGGTTCGCCAGGGGTCGTGTGTTGTGCCGTGTGCTGTGCAGGTGTGCAAGCAGAGCTTGTCGGCAAGGCGCTCACTGGCACACGAGTGGAAGATGTTCAAAGACCTGGTAGGGTTCAACAATTGACTTATTATGTTTGTGAGCTTTGCACTCAGCCTTTCAGCAAGGCAGCATCAGTTGATGTAACTGGTCCAGCCCGCCTCACTAATGCATGTCATTCTCATGTTGTGCAGAGTCGCGTTTGTTTTAGGTCACACTCGCCTGCAAAGACGCAGCAGCAGACCCAGCACCATCTGTTCTGCAGCGCAAGGCTAGTTGTCACTCTGATGCTGTTGTTCCATTGTTGCTGCAGCGTGTCCTTGGTGAAGAGCATGCCGCAGCTCGCAGCCACTTCCTGCAAGCCCACAGGGTCATGAAGCTGTCCAACAACCGGATTGTGGGCATCATCATGGAGAAGGCTAATGGTCATAATGTCTCAAAGACACTGAATGACAGCAAATTTTGCAATGTAAGTCACAGCAGCTGAGCGATTTCTGCCTCGACAGGGCAGCTTGCGCATTGCCGGTGCAGGCGCCCATCATTACGCCCAGTCCAAAAAGTACCAGCACCTAATTTGTTTTGTTGTTGTTTTGAGTTACCTCCATTATGATCATAGGCCACTGCGTGCCCTATGTGCTGTCAACAGTGTGATTCATGTCAGGCAAGTTGCAGCCATCAATGATGCCATGTTGACGTAGGTACCTTCTGAACCTGTTGTTGCGTCCGCTATGTCTGATCAACACAATTGCTGTTCCTGCAGGTGCGCTATGTCATCAGCCTGCTGCGTGATCTGCTGGTGTCTCTGGACGTGGCTCAGAGGGTGCTGGGCTTTGTGCATTATGATCTCAAGTGAGGACAATGCAAGGCAGCCACATGACCTGGAGGTCAATGTATGTGCATGTCGTCACTGCTTAGTTGCAGCATAAAATTCATCTGTCAGGGTAGGTTGCTGGTCACTGAAAATTTGTTGCAAGCTCTATGTCAAGGCCACACATGTAAACCTCCAGTACAGGGGTGCACATAGTTGACATTGCTTCCAATGTGTTCAGGCTGGACAATGTGATGGAGCACTGGTCCTGTAGCCCTGATCCAGACACCAGCAGGGCTCGTGTGCTCATTGATGGGGTGCCGCAGTTCAAGCTGTTTGACTTTGGTACTGCTGTGGTGTATCCAGGTAGGCGGGGTTGATGGAAGATACCAGTTGACGACACTCTGTCGCAGCGCCTGCGTGGCTTGCTTGAGACATGTGCCGTGCAAAAACATGCTGATGCACCTCTGGACCTTTTGCTGCATATTCTGGACCAGTACTTGCAATGTAGCAACGACTGCCTGCATACATCAATGTGGAGGCAGTCAATGCTCACCACAACATGACACCGCTCACTGTTTCTGCAGATCCCTTTGCTATGAAGCGTGTGCCAGATAAGCACCTGTCTGAGGAGCACCGCCCCACAGCAGCAGAGCAGCTTGAGTATGAGAAGAAGCATGGCGAGACCAAGAAGCCAGGGAAGATCACAAATTCTGCTGCAGACGACGCACTGGAGTACAGCGAGCCATTCGGCTGCGTGCGTCTCTATCATATGTGGTGGAAAACTCGTGGTGATGTGTTCAGGGTCCTGCTGGCTCTCAGTAAACTCCTAGATGATAGGTGAGAGGGCCACAAGGGGTCCAGGCAACCTGGCCCTGTTGGGAGTTTGGAACCATGTGCTGCTTCATTGTGCACCACTGTGATGCTAGCGGCCATGACGCGCCTGTTGAACACAGCAATCGTGTCATCTGCAGGCAGGTACTGGTGCTGCGTTGGCATTGCGTCAGCAACACATGCCAAAAGTCTACAGACTACAATGTGGTGTGCCTGACTACTGCTCTTGAGTGCTGGACGTGAACACAAGCAAAACAACCATCTGTGCTTGATTGTAGTGTGCTGTGTCATTGCTGTATCTTTCAGGACGTGGCCCTTGGAGGACCTTGAGCTGGTGAGCCTGCTGTTCACTGTGCTGGAGCACACAACGAACAGCAGACGTATCAGGGCAAAGTTTTTGCCACGAGCAGCACTCATGAGGAATTTGGGCCTGCCTGATACCCCTGGCCAGCAACAGCAACATGAGGCCAGGCAAAGCATGCAGCCAGGTGATGGCAAGGAGCAGCCCAAGCCAGCTGGAGCCAGCAAGCAGGCTCCTGTACTTGTTGCAGCGGCAGACGTGAACCATGCTATAGCACCAGCTACACCAGTAGCAGCAGATGCAGAAGCAGCAGAAGCAACAAGTGGCATTCCAGGGGTTGGCGGCGGCTACAGTTCAGTGCGTAGAGTAGCAGCAGATGCACCACGCTCTCCCAGAGTCAGCATGGATGCCTTCAACGGCAACAATAAGTGCTTCAACATAGATGGCGCGGCAACTCCAGGCACTGCTGCTTTGAGTGGTGGCAGCAGTGGCAATGGTGTAGTAGTCACCATGATCAGCAGTATGGTCAACAGTGCTGCTGCCTCTGGTGGTGCTGACAAAGGGCACAACAGCAGCACTGAAGGCCTGGGGCTGAACAGGCTTGACACTCCTGCGCCTGGTGGTGTGGTTGAAGCCTTGCCAGGAGTAGCATACACCAGGTTGGCTCCTGTCTCTGCATCTTCCGCTGCTGTGGCACCAGACAGCACCAGCATGCCCAATGGTATCTACAAGCACCCAACCCATCACCACCACCACCAGCAGCAGGGCCTGGCACGTTCAACACCGACTGCACCAGCGGGTGTGAAGGGGCTAAGCAGTGTCCAGACAGACGTCCCAGCAGAGGCCACACATGACCAAGCACGTACCGGTGGTGCTGCAGCTTGTGAGAACGCTGTGGAGCCTCGCTTTGATGTCAATGCTCCCGATGAGGGCTGCCGCATTGACCCTGCTGCTCGGGTTGTGGAGCGCATGCCCATTGCTCCTGCTGACCATCAATCAGTGCTGGGCAGTAGGAAGGCACTCAAGGGAGTGACAGCACAGCAACTGCTGCTGGAGCCTATTGTGCAGAGCCTTCTCACAAAGGTGTAAGGAGTTGACAGTGGGGGGCCAGGGGGGGTATGGCCAGTGCAGTTATGCCACCACGCTGGCTGCATGACCTGTGCCTTGCTGTGCTAGTGTCTGGGCTTGTAGTGCTGTTTCTCAAATCCAATGTTGTGCTTATGCTGCTGTTGAAACCATGTTTCTGCTTGTGACACCTGTGCATGGGGAGAACCTGGTCATATATAAGACACAGAGACATGTACAGACTGTACAGTCCACAGTCAGTGTTGCTTTGCACCAGACGACAAGTGCATGCTGGTAGGTGCCACTGTGTTAGTGCTGAATAAGTTTGTTGCTGATCTACACATGGCATCAGGACGGTCAAGGCTATGCCAAATGATGACGGCTGGCTTGCGTCTCTGCTTCCACATTTATTTTTGAGTCGACCTTCCCCGGACTGATTGTGTTGTCCTTATCAACTGATGGCCTGTGTGCCTGTGTCGAGCAGCTATAATGTTGTGTTTGCAGATTGATGGCAGGCAGCAGTTGCAGGCTACTGATGTGACTGTCAATTGATTTGTCCACATGCTGGAAGTTGCAGGCAATGTCTTACTATTCCATGAGCTGTGAGTGCAATAATTTCACCTTGCATGCTCACCAACACTGTGACAATTCACTGTGTTAAAAGTAATGACATGTTGCCATCTTCAACTCTGCACCGTGCAGAGCTCTACTGATCATACAAAGGTTATGACTTCCATGATATCATCAAGTGCAAAACAGGCCGCCTTGGCAGGCGGAACGGGTTTCTTTTCACGCTGCCATGACGGGTTTAAGTAAACTTGCTGCAATACGTGTGTCAATGTTGAGCAATTCTGATCCTGCTGTGGGTGTGCTAATGCTGTGGTGCAACTGCCAAAAATGTATGCGTCAGCACTTGACTTGCTTGCCACCAGATGCAGCTCTGCTGATCACTAGCTGTGCCTGGTGTCAGAGGTCATAACAATGGTTGCATTCATCGTGCAAGGACAGTTGGTTGTACATGAGTGGGTCTGGCTGACGCAGAGAGCTCTTGTGAAGTGACTGTAAGTACTTAGAGCATCTAGTGGGATATCTGATTACAGATGACATGACAGTACTGTTACTTGGGCTTGTCATGTGACACTCCCTCGGATATCGCCAATGCAGGGGGTCACAGATTATTCAAGACGGTGGTAATCATTGTTATCCTTCTTGTTGTTGTAATCTTGATGAGATGATGTTTGGAAAACTTTGCTGCACAAAATCATGCCTGGTTGCAAGCTCAAGGTGTGCAGGGTGGCATTCAGGCCTTCTAAATTCAGCAACCATCATGGTGATTGTACTCCGGATTGTACTCCAGTATCTCTGAGAGCTCGACCTTGGAGGTGCTTGCAGTATTTTAATGCCGACGTTACCACATGTTGCACTGTGCTGATCAGCTCTTTGTGTTTCATCCACCGCGGTCGGTGACATCTGCCCGCCCTGCACAAGAAAACCATGCAGCAAGTTGCAGTGTGGGCAGTGTGTGAGAGAATGGACCGCATCCCATGAGTCATGCTCACTTGTGCTGGCTTGTGCTGGGATGAAAGGGGGTTCATCCCAAGACTTTGTACCTTTTGTACCTTTAAAATGTCACGGCAAATGGCTCTGTGGTGAATGATTGCTAATGAGGTATGGTCAGAGTATGGTTTCATGATGAGAACAGAAAAGGCTCAGGCCTTCTGGAGAAGCTGGTGACTGGAGACGCTCAAGCAAACTCATGTGAGGTCGTTTATTGTATTTTTACTGTTACTTGAAAACACCTTACAAAGGCTCAGTCTGAGTCAGAGAGCCTGAGCCAGCAACCAATTCTGGACATAACAGATCCGTGCAGTGATGAGCGAGCCTTGAACTACAAGTATCGCTGCTACATACTTGTAAGGAGGTGCATCCCACAGACAAACCAATCTGCACAATTGAAAGCCCTTCCAGATGATCACTGATTACTGCATTGTTGTCGCAGCGCTGTTCAAATGGCACTCCTTGTATGCTGCGAATGGACATGCCGTCTCAAGCCGAACAAATCTACCTTTACAACACCTCCCAAGAGGGATCACCCATGGCATGCACCCAACATCATTGAGACAACAAGGGTAGAAGTTCCAAAACAGAGTGGCAACATTCGGGTGGCGCCCCCAGCGCATGTCAGCGCATTTGCCATAGCACTTCACCTTGCTGCATGGCTTTATTTTTTTCACATTCGTGTGATTCACAGGTCAACGTATGATACAAAGACAGACAACAGTAGGCGTCAATCAACGAGTGGTGGCTGTCACAGTGTAGTACACTTCCCTACAGGTCAGCTACCTGCAGCACTATCTTGCCGCGGACGTGCCCTTCCTCTGAAAGCTCGTGAGCCTTGTCTGCTTGTGAGAGCGGGAACACTTTCTCAATGGTCACCTTCAACTTGCCTTCCTTCAGCAGCTCACTCAACTGTGACGATAGTGATGATAGCAGCAGCAGCAGCAGCAGCAGCAGCAGCAGCAGGAATGGCATCAGCGCAGATGGATTGGCAAAAGGGCCGAAGATCAGCAGAGTTGGCATCCACAAGCGTCATTCAACCAGTGCTGTAGTGAGCCTGACAATCATGAACAAATGTGAGCAGTCAAAGACACACTTCGCAGGATACCCTGCATACCAAACACAGCGGCTGTGTTTTGAGAAACCTAGCAGCAACTCGCCCTGGCAGATGATATGGAAAAAGGCATTCAGCAAGCTTGCTTCACATTGTCTGCTGGACTACACTATCCCTACCTGCCTCAGCCCTCTGTCAGCCTGATGCTTCATGACAGTCACAGTGTACCTTGGTCCCCAACCCAAAGCTCCCATCAGGCTGTGCTTGCCCAAGTAATACACAAGAGCAGGGACACCTCTCACAGGACCATACCTGGAAGACAAGAAATCACCCCATGTGCCAATCCCAGGTACATCAACACACAACGTCACAAGATCCACAGGCAAACCATGCCATGAATGCACAGGCCCATAAAATGATGTGATGGACTGCTCCTCAGTGTGGCAGAATGCAGAATGTCACTCCTTGCACTGATGCTGTGAGCTGCATCCCTAGTCACCATACCAGGAATACACTGGTCATTTTGGCACACTTACTGGTGCATGAAGCCACTGTTGATGACATGGGCAAAGTGTCCCCGGGGCTTGAGGCACTTCATGCTGCGCAACTCGTAATCACCACCAATGAGGTCCACCACCACATCATACGGCTCAGATGCCTCCTCAAACCTGCAGGAGCGTTTGCAAGGGATACAACTTGAGTGATTAGAGCAGCAGTGGCCAATCAATTGATTGCACAATACAGCATATTTGTTACACTTCATCAACGAACATCCCTTATGCCAGGTACCTCATGGTTAAGGCCGCGTAACTGCTCTGCCATGCAGAACCGCACAGCTGCTTGGCTCCCAGACAGCCAGGGTTGCCAACAGGTGTTCCGGCATCCTGCTGAGCAGTTCCTCACTTTTCCTTGTTGTAGTCAATGGCCCGGTCAGCTCCCAGTGTCTTGGTGACAAAGTCTGCATTGCGGGCGCTGCAGGTGGTGGCAACATAGGCCCCTTGAGCCTTGGCAATCTGCACACAACAGAGCAAGGCATGCTAGACTCTCAGTGAGTCGCAATCTACATGATCATATGCCACTCCAGGAGAAATACACACACAAAAATGGGTCAGGCTACCATGATAGCAGTACCTGCTCATGAGGCGGCCACCAAGTACACAGCTATGTACTTGGTGGCCGCCTTCTGAAGAAGCTTATGAATAGGAAGTCCCTGAGGGACCAAGCTCCTTGTTTGCATCAGTAACAGACCAGCTATTTAGGACTTTCTTAGTGAGAAAGTGCATTCCTTGTTCTGACATGAAAATAACAAGCAAGGACACCACAGAAGATAGGATGCCAGTCAGCACATGTATTGTTCACCTTTCTGGCACTGCCACTGGCATGTGGCACATGCATGACTGGCAGAGCAGCTCATGACAGCAGTGAGGCTGCCAAATCCCCCCCCCCCCCCCCCCCCCGCGCAAGTAAGCAGCATGAGCACTTGGTTCGGCATGTCGTTGTTACAAGAGCTGACTGTCATTCTCTACAGCATGCTGTGGCCTGCGCCCCTGTGGCCTGCTGGCTCACCTGCACAGCAAAGCTCCCTACTCCCCCGGCACCAGCATGCACCAGCACACGCTTGCCTGTCAAAGGCATGGACGACTCAACAGCCTGCAGAACGCAATGCAGGTGGCAATAAAGCATAAGATATCCACACAGCACACCCAAGGTACATGGGTTGACACATGTGAGGTGTTGCACAAACAAAGTCACACAAGTAACTCCACAAACAATTCTTGACCTGGCATCCATAAGTGCTTTCCACAGGTCTGACAAGGTTGTTGTGTGTATTGCTGCCTTGAGCATATGATCACACAGAACAGAGTCAGTTTATGTGTCCAAGGCACATGCAGCTTGACTGATTGCTGACCTGCCAGGCAGTCATGGCTGCCAAGGGTATCGCTGCTGCTTCTTGAAAGGATGTGTTCTCAGGGATGGCCACCAGCGTGGACTCATGAGCGACCACATACTCAGCATATGTGCCTGGTCAGCCAGGCGATAGAGGAGCACCACACTGTGAGACACGACTCCTCACAGAGGGAGCACTGAGGTGCTAACTCCTACGCATAAAGGCCCGAATCTTGCATATCAAGACCATTCACACTGTGTGCTGAATATCATTTGAGTATATCATCATATGCTTGATGAGGTGATGCCAGTAATCAAGCCCAGGTGGGGCTCACACACTCGCAATCAGTTCACATCTGACGGTAAAGTCCCTGGCATGATGCAGCTCACTGTCAACACCCACCATAGGTGCTCCAGAACACTTGGTGTCCAGTGCAACCAAACACCTTGTCCCCTGGTTTGAACTGAATAATGGGCGCAGGAGCAACAGCAGCAGTGAAAAGGGTGTAACCACATTAACAGAAGAGTGAAACGCCGATCCTGCAGCATAGAAACTGACTATGAGGAAAGTTTCCTGCATTTGCATACCCCGCCTCCACTGTGGTAAGTCTACGCAAATCTCAGGGCAGCGCATTATTCCATTGCACCTGCCACACAGCCAAGTCATCCCTCTGCCAGATGCCGTATCCCAGTCGTCCGCCGCTGCTGAAGGTGACATCAATGAGGAGGTGTCAGCCCATCCAGCAGCTACCTTTCACCACCAACGTCAACTGTAAACCATCTTTTGACCATCATGCAGTCTGTAGAGGCCGCAATGGATGTGAACCCCTGCGACACACAGGCAAGCACCTGACTGCCCACCTGACTGCTGGGATCAGCCTCCTGAACAACTCCAGCTACATCACCACCAGGTATCTGAGACAGCCAGGTGGAGGTGAGACAGCCAGAAGCAGGGTAGTAATTTCAGTAGCATGTCACTCTGAATGTGTAACATTAGCACCCATCACAGTTGTTAGATCGAGGCAGGACATGTCTGATTGTGTGCTCGCAGAATACAGTGAGACACTCATTGCATATGTGCATTGTCACAGCCGTTGCAGCATATGCGAGTCTTTCAGCATCCATACATTCGCTTCTGTCGCTTGCTGGCTACTGCTGTGGACCTATCCCTGCCTGGAAGCTACGTGTGTCTGCTGCTGTCAGACGGTACCAGTTTCCTCACCCAGACAGCAATCTATAGCTGTTGACTGCAGTATGGTTGCCAATTCACCTTTGGTCGTGTAACTGCCATTCTCGGCACCTCCCCCTTGCGCGTCTTCCAATCAATAGGGTTCACTGATGCTGCTGCTACCTTGATCAGCACCTCACCCTTGCGCCTGCTGGGCTTTGGGAAGTCCGTTTCATACTTGAGGACTGAAGGAGGGCCAAAGCTGCGGAACACTGACTCACAGGTGGAAGAATGCCAGTGGCAGGCCAGCAGCAGACAGCCACAAGGTTGCAGCATGGCGCAAAGAGTTCAGCTGGTTGAGCGGCTGGTTTTGGAAACGGAGTGCTTAAGTATATGTCCCCACACCCAATGCACCTGGAACAGGTACCTTCAGCACTACATATCGCCCCAAGTGACTGCAGTCGGTTCCATGCAGCAGCTGGTCAATGCAGCACTGGAACTCTCACCTGCTGCTGCCATGGCACCTAGCTGACCACCTGCAGCCTTTTCTGGTTGTAAATCCCGCCCCATATTGACTTCAAGAGGTCGCTGCGGCTATGCTAGCGGCAATCAGAAGACCGTGTGTGGCCAACCGATGACTACACGACCCACAAATGAGGTCACGCGACAAGTGCCGTAACTATATCTGGCAGTATCAGCACAGATAACACTTTACGCACTGAGTCCGACAACGTTAAGACTTGCTGACAAATGTCCAGCAGCGGGACAGTGGTAGCAGGACAGTGGTCGCGATCAGAACGTTGGGCTCACTACACCGTCTTCCAATCATGCACACCGTTTGATGATGCCTAAAGGTAATGCCTCACGCGACGTCTGCGGCGGATTTGCTCACAATCACCGCTGCGCAAGCGTTCGACGATTCGGAACCCTGCTGCGGATCTGCTGTGTTCGGCGGTTCAACGACTGGTGTTTGATGCATCACAGACACTGGTGGCGCATCGAAGGCAGTCGGCAAGATCCCTGGGCCGTTCGGCAAGGCTGCAACTATCTTTGATCCCACTGAAGGTTCAGACATGGAAGAAGAGCCTGTTGACAATGAGCCGCTGCTGGTAGGCTTGAACAATACAGTATGCCATCAGGCTGACACAGCAACGAGAAACACCAGTGGCAGCTGATGATCTAGCAGGCACCTGCAAGTACCCTGCCTGGCACGACAGCAACAGCATCATCTACCAGAACAGCCGGCGTTCTCATGTAGGCAGACAGTGACAAGCCTGACAGCATTTACTGTCCATTTACGCAGGTGCCTGATGATCGGGTTGCTTGGGATGCTGTAGAGATAGGGGCAGCTCAGCAGCCTGCCATCACAGTGCAGCAGTTAATTCAGCAGGATCCAGACCATGTCATTCAAATCATTGCCAAGAAAGGAGTTGTCAAGCTCGGAGAGTTCAAAGTTCAGGTGTGTCTGTTTGTTACTTTCAGCACTGATGCATACACAACGGCATGTGCCAGCTTTACAGAGCTACAGCAGTCTCACAAGGGTTGGCCGTGCTGGCGCTGGTGCCAATGATCACAATTTAGGCAGGTGCCCCTACTTTCTACATCTGGACTGTCACTTGAAGCAGCAAAAGAAGCACATGCTTGTGAGCGTCCTTCAGGTGCTGCTTCGTGAACATTGGGTGCACTCTTTTCGTGTGCTGAATTGCTGCATGTGCTATTCTTCGGCAGGATTCTCACATGTTGGCTGCTATGGGCAAAGACCCTTTTGTTGTGCTGGGGAGTGAACACAGAGACATTGACTACGAGCGAGTCTGGAGGAATCACCTTGCCAAGATGTCCAAGAAGAAGGCATCAAAAACAGGTCTGCTGTTACACATGTCCAGAATGCGTCATGGTAATTTGTCAGTGGCTCGTGACCACCTGGTTCATGCTGTTACATGACCACTCAGTTTACATGACTGTTCTTGCATTTGAGCGTGATGCATGCTGACAAGTTTCAGACATGTGCAAAAAACATTGACTGCCTGAGGCTGAGCTTGTTGAGGTGTTGTTGTACTGCTCTGCTGCTCCAGGCTGGTCCCGTCAGGTTGTTGTGGAGGCATTTGTGGTGAATATCAAACACGCTGCAGCCCCAGATGAGGCAGGCCTTGTCAATCCACTGCTGGACAGGTACAACGCTGGAGGATGCCACTACAGCGTGTTTGGCTTGCCAGCAGTGCAGGTAAGGCCCTGCATGTGAAGGCCCAAGTGACACAGTCAACAAGCACATGATGCACGCGGCTTACAAACCACCAGCATGTGGTTGCCTGCTGTGAGAGGTGTCTACTCCCAGTTGATGCTGGGTCACATTATCCTCAAATATACGTGCGAAAGGTGTGATAAGCACATGATATGAGCTGTATGGTGTGTGGCTGTGCAGGCTGTCCTACAGTTCAAGTGGGAGACCTTTGCCGGCAAGATGGTCCGCTTTGAGTTCCTATGCTTTTTGACATGGCTCATAGCGTTCTCAGTTTTCATGCTGGTCTTCCAGGTGATTCACAAAAGCAATTTCAGGGTGCAGAACAGAAGATGCTCTATGGCAATGGCTGGAAGAACCACATCTGAGAAAATGCTTCTACACCCCTGTGCAGTGTGCTGATGAGGAGCATCCCTAGGGCCATGTGCTGTGTGTCGATGCTCAAGACAGTCACCAACCTGCTGCAAGGGTCTGAGGAGTGCATTGAACACCTGCCATAGCATAAAGCAGCCTCTTCAATATCACATATCGCTGCTTTGTATGAGCTGACCATCAGAGTTTTGGCTGGTTACATTACTCAATGTACCATCCTTCCTGCAGGATGAGGACATTGGCCTGTCTCTTCCAGAACTGCTGACATACCCCAGTGGAATTGTGACTGTGGTGTGTGAGATCCTTGCACTGGTGGCCATGACACCCTTTGTCATCATTGAGCTGGGCAGCATACAGGCATATGCAGGTGGCTGGCTCAGCCTTTGGAATGCACTAGACGTCATCACATACTCATTACAGGTGGGAGGCTGCCGCTGGGGTGCTGCTTATGTGTGCCAGTCACGGGGGTCATGTATCGCAAGAGGGGCAGCTCTGACCACAGTAGCAGCAGCAGCTGAATGTTGGGTGCACCATCGTGGTGCTAGGTGTTCCCTCACCCTCATGTCAACAGAGCCCTTCTCTGCATACCTACAGGGAATCTGTGTCTCCTCACAAGCTGCACAGTTCTCCTGGTGCTGTAGATTGGCATCTCAGCGATGCACCTTGGCCGTCTGTACCTCGCGTCTGGTTGGCTGAGCGTCCTGGTAGCCTTTCAGTGTGTGCTGCTCTGGTTCAGGCTCAACTACTTCAGCAGGTGGGGTAGGGTGCCTGTGTGCTCCTGCAGACCGCAGCTACATGTCATGGTGCTGCTCATTGCGCCACCTGAATGATGTCAGCAGGCCCAGGCAACAGGCTTACAAGGTGGTGATGCCGCAGCACCATGGCTCGGAAATATAACGGTTTCTTCAGCCTAGGTGATTTTACCTCTTTGAATTCCCTGAGCTCTCTATCATGCAGGGTGTTCGGTGGGAGCAGCAGCTTCAGCATCATTGAGTCCATGCAGCAGGTGGTCGTCGACATCCGGTTCTACTTGATGTATCTGCTGCTTATGATGTGGGGCTTTGCGTGCGCTTACTGCGTGCTGTTCAGGCGGGATCAGGAGCATGAGGTGGGTGCTGCATTGCCTGTGAGCTTGACGTGCGACATCAGCGGCAATCCATGCAGACACGCCTACAGGCACTCTGCACTCCAGCTGTATTGTATGTTCAAGGACTTATTGTGTGGAGTTGTTCAGGCTTTTGACCATAAGCTAAGGAATGTCCACGAGCCGTCTGTACTGCTCATGTCACTCCTGCAGCAATTCAGTGATGTGGGCCACAGCATGTTGACGATGTTCACCTACGCCCTTGGAGGGGTCGACCTAGACATCATGTTGGGCAGCAGCAACCCAGAGGCAAGCATTGTACTGTCACTGCTGTACCAGTTTGCCATGGGAACAGTACTCATGAGCCTGCTTACAGGTGAGCTAAACACCTGACATCATGCTCGCTTATGCCCATGGCCCCTTCAGCTGTCTGGTGAACTGTGCCAGTATCTGGCCATTTTTGCAAATGCCAGCCGACAACCAGGTCAAACCAACAAGCGATACCATGGCCACTCTCTGGAGATCATATAGCAGTGCAGGTTTGCTGTTTGAGTGTCTGTTGCCTGTCTATGGTAGCTGCAATGTGGTGATCCTGCAGGTATCATGGCTCAATCAATGTACAAAGCAACAGCTCATGAAGACCTTAAACGTCTGCTGAGCAAAGCTCAAGCCATTGATGAGCTGGAGAGCACTATACCTTCCTGTATTGAGCGACTGGCACCCCGCAGCTATCCAGCATATGTCCATGTGCTCAGGGTAAGGAACAGCAGGAATGGGCTTTGCAGCTTGCTGGTCACTGTTGGTCAAGCTTAGATTTGTAAATGCCGCTTTCGAGCAGTGGCTGCTCAACAGTTGCACACACCTTTGTACCCTTGTACCAACAAATAATAATGTCATTTGATGATAAAAAGTAACTTGTCTGCTAGCCATCCACTGAAGGTTCAAATGCAGTATGTCATGGAGGTGTGTGGAGGTACAGGAGAGCACCTGGTTACTGTGCGGTTGTCTGCCGCTGAGCTGCAGATTGATCCTCAGGCCATGGACAGTCAGCATGGCAGTGGGTCTGACTCCATGTGGCACCAGCAGGCCCTGGCAAGTGGGCAGGAGGGACAGCCATTCGGGTCATCTATTGGAACAGCAAGTGAAGCAGCTGTGCAGGTGTGATCTGTGGGAATGCAACTGGCACTCCTTGCATGTTGTTGCATGGAGGCGCCTGCAAGGTTAACAGTTGCAGTGTGCTTATGGTGTGCTGAGAACCCTCTAAAGTGCAGCATGACGAGCCCTGCCAGACCAGGGCTTGCAGGGACCCACAGGGCTAGCAAAAAGATGCTTGTTCATTGACTTTCTTCTGGACGTACGGGCCCACTGAGTGATGGCCTTTGGCCCCTGTTGCAGGCTCTGATGACAGAGGTTCTGGATCTCAAGCAGCAAGTTCTACAGCTGACTGACCTGCTGCACACAGCAGTGCCATCAATGCCACCGTCTCCAAATTCTCACGCCAGCAGAGGGCTGTCAGACGATGTGGAGTGATGAGGGCTCAACGAGTCAAGAGCGTGGGACAGTGTTAGTTGGTGCACAGATAGTGCATGATCCACAGCAACAAAGGTGTGAGCCTCACACCCTCAGGGTGTTGCAGAGCAGCAACGGAATAAATGCTGTGGTGAACACTGTGGTTGCATCTCAAAGAGGTTGTGTATCGTACCAGTGGCACTTTACTAGGTTCAAACTAGTGGCCATGTTATTCAGAGGGAACAACACATCTGTGTGCATGTGTGAGTACAAGAAGACCAGATGCCTGTGCCCCTGACAGTCGTATGAAGCAGCATGATGCAGATTGATGCTGTAGATGCTGCAGAGAGACCCGTTCATGATGTTCATGGTTGCTGACAATCCTCCACACAAGGGAGGAAACCAGTGAGTTGCAAGTCAATGCATTCAGGATCAAGGCCTTGGTATTATTCTGACAGACTGCTGTTGCCACATGCACAAATCAAAGACTGACATCCTGCTGTGTCCCAGCTGTCTCGGCCCTGGAACTCTGGCGTCTGCGTTTGTTTTCACTAAGGCTGCACTGCAGTTTGGTGCTGTTGTCAGCTGCTTGGTGCATGCCCATGCTGCAATCACACTCTGCAGGACCAGAAAAAACTGTGGTATACCGCTTATGTCCTGCCCGCAAACCCCTTTTGCCATTGTCGTCATAATCAGTCTACTGTATGGTTAGTCTACTACTTGGTTAGTCTACTACCTGGATATCTACTATATGCTTGTCTGGCAGCAGTGTTATTGCACAGTGTTTTGCCAATAACAGGGCTTGTTGGCAGACGGTTTCTGGTTACAGCCCCTGTGTCAGCAGACCCTGTTACATGAGATGCCTTCACCATGAAAGACTGTGGCTGCAGTTATCGTCCTTGCATGTTAGCGCTTGTTATCGCAAAATGGCGCGTTTTATGCCACCTGTCACGGGCTTGTTTGCTAAGGCAGTATAGCCTCGAGCAGCAAGCCTAATTATTATGACTGCAACAAGGCTACCAGTCGGCATGCTCAAAAGCATCCTAAGCGTAGAGGGCCCTGGTGACAGTTGCATGCCTTGGTCTTTACCTCAAAAGAAGCCCTTTTGCAGAGCACTCGCTTTGTCTTCTACCTGAAGTCGTGCTTCATACTGAAATGCGGTCATAGTGGACTGTCTTTGCCTCCCTACCATGGCTTGTACGTCACAAGGAAGGGACCGCGCTGCTACATTTGAATCTAGTTGCTTCTCCCTTCAACTTCTGGTAGTGAACCACCATACTGCGCATTTCACATCATCGTTCAGAGTCAATTGAGGCCGCTCAAAGATAGGACGAAACGGAACCAGTACCTCTCACGCACAAGCCGATCTTACGTCACGATCAACGGGTTGCTTAATACAGCTGAATAACGCAGTATGTTTTACTCACATGATCTGCTAGGGCGCAAGACACCCCTGGGAGCCATCTGGTGAGCAGCAAGCCTGACGTGAACCGTGCTCCGCCTCATGTGACTGTATACTGTCGTCCCTATAGCTAAACCTTGAATGAATCAACCCAAATATCGGACATGTTGATTACTTGGGGCATGGGCAGCACAACCAGTGCCCGCATACATTGCGCAAGCGGACAGAGCCCTTTGTCTTTGCTATGGAGTCATTCCCTCAAGCTGGAAGTTAACCGTTTGATGACAACATATCTGCTCTCAACATGTTATCAGGACGCTGGCTCACGGCAGGAAGCTTCCGAAGGGCAAAATCCTTAGCATCAACCTCAAAGAAGTATGGTGGGTGGTGCTTGCGCAGGCTGCAGGATCCCGCTGAGGCCGTGATGGCTGCGCCACTTTCTCTTATTCCAGATTTTATCTTTGACTGTGCGATTCTATCCTGGGCGTGGCTTGGCACTCTGCTTGTCTTCTGTCAGCAGCAGCACAGCGGCGTCGGCAACCTTGGATACAGTTTTGCAGGGGTCTACACAGTACAGCACAATTTCATCCATGCTCAGCAATAAGAGGAACCCTTCTTTGAAATCTCGTGCATGCTGGGCACAGCTGGAGTCGGTGCAAGCATATAACCATCTTGCAGGACAAATTGGCAGCAAAACAGCTGACAGCCATTACACATCCTCATTCCAGCAACCATGTGCTGTGTCACTTTTGCTGCTGCTTAAAGTCAAGAGATTCTGCAGCCTGGCGTGCCACATTCCCTCCGGTTGCAAGGCATCTTGATAGGTGGGCTTTGCACATCAACAGCAGCGGCAGCAGTTGTCACCTGCAGTAGGGGAACAGCAGTGAGTGTTCCTGCATATGTCGTCAATGCCTTGTGACAGGCTTGCAGGGCACAGAAACCACAATCTTGAGGTGCTGCCATGCATGCATTGGTGTGCAGCAGTCCATGGCAATGCAATGTCTGCTTGTGCTGAGCATTGCTGTTGCCACCCATACCAGCAGCTGTGTCAGCACAGTGCCACTATGAGCCATATCTGGGTCACCTTGACGGTCTGTAACTGGAGTAAGGAGCCGCGCAGTACAGCACTTGCCTGTTCTCGTATGCTTGCATAGGGAGGCTTTTGCCTTTGCACGCACGAGTGCAAGTTGCACCGCAGCATTGTTGCTGAGCCGTTGACATGTTGAGTTGTACGTGCATGCATGTGTGCATGTACATGTTTGCAGGAGGTGTGGTCATTGTCTACAATAAGCAGCAGACTTACTTACTAGGTAAGCTGGAGCAAGGATATGGCATCTGCCACTGCTGCTTTGCAATGATCATCAACACACCTTCTGCAGTGGCCTTTGCGTTGCCCACTGGGCCTGACGGTCAGGCGGCAGCAACCATTGCCAGAGACAGCAAAGTTGTTTCTTCTAGGGCTTGTATGTGCATATTTGGTTCAAGGAAGCTGCCAGGCTGACACTGTGCTGCTGCTGTTTGTTCTGTTGCTGTTGACACCCACACTGCTGATTCAGAGGACCTGCAGGACATGATGGTGAGCAGCGTGAGCATTAAGCGCACTAGCATGCTGCGCTGATTGCCATTGCATGATTTGCATACCTTGCAGGACCAATGGTCCGTTTTCCTTTCAATAAAGGACGAGATGCAGTCCACTTTGTCTTGAGCTTATGCAGGCTATCTCTCTGCACACAGAATCTGGTGCACTGATTGCATATAGTGACAGTTTATGCTGACTGCTTTATGCTCCATGAATTGCTCCTGCAGAGGCGTGTGAAGGCTGTTGGCAAGGGCAAAGCTCCAGAAGATTCAACTGCGGCCACAGCGGGGGGGCGCAACACACTGAAAAAGGACAAGAATCAGGCAAAGTGGGTAGTATCAAAGAGCCTCTTTGACCTACAATCATTTCTGGCATGCAAGGCAGTAAGATGTATGTGCAGCAACACCAGCCTTGTATGCCAGAAATGATCGTAGGTTTGGTTGCATGCAGGCCCGATTGGGCTGTTTGAGGGCCCTATCAAATGGTGCTATGCTGCTGCAGCAGGAGAGGAGTAGTACTCCTGTCCTGTGCAGCCACTGTAGATACGTCAGCGGCTCTGTACTGGGCTGCTGGCTTGAAGTCCTTCACATGTCCATCTCTGTCGTCCTAGGTTGGAGGCGATCACCCTGATGGACATGGAAGACCTGCTGGCACCCACAGCAGACCTGGGCCTGGAGGACGACTTCCTTGGGCTGCTGGATGGCGGCTTCAGTGGCATGACCAGCAGTGATGGCAGCGGCAGCAGGGGCAGAAGCAGATGGACGGGACAAGCAGCAGGAGGGCTGCCAGGGGTTGAAGAAGAGGTATGTAGCTGTGGTAAGATGCAGTCACTGCTGGTTGCATAACCTGTGACTGTGGTCGGATGCAGTGCAAATTGTAGAGCCAAGAGAATTTGCAGGACGCATATGCCTGCAGATCTTTGTGTCACACTGTGTGATCACATCGGATGTGACTCTAACTGCAGTTCACATAGGACAAGACCTCTAAATTCAACAGTAAGCCTGATGCATGTTGGGTAACTTTTTATCTGAATGCAGATCGCTGATGGTTTGTTCATCATGCCATCCATGCCCAGCACCTCTGAGGGTGCTGTACCTGAACTAAGCAAGTCCCGCAGCGGAACCCGCAGTGTTGGCTGGGCTGCCGGGCTGCAGGACCAGCAGCAGGCGGATGTGTATGGTGGGATTGCACATGATGCTGATCTGAACAATTGGTAAGAAAGACTGCAAGCGTAAAGCCTCTGGTGTTGATTGCATGACCAAGTGACGATGGTTGTCACTGTGACAGTACAGCAGTTGTCACCTGGCTACTAGCCATTAGGGCTTCAGCATGATTGTACCATATGAGCAGTCATGTTGGCACAAGCACACACCAGGCTACAGCATGTTCTGCACACACGAAGGTGACCGTTGGAGGATGTGCCAAGGCTTACTGCCCTGGTGTGTGCAGGAACCCTGCTGATGAGATGTTTGACATCAACACAGACCTTGACCTGCTTGGAGGCATGGACATGCAGCCGTCAACAGCGCCTGAGGCCGTTTCTGATGTTGGCAAGGCTCCTGACAGTGCAACTACAGGCACAGTACGCAGCACTCGTGTCACAACAGCCACTAGTAGCATGCAGCAGGTGGGATCCAGAAGCATTTTTGATTTGTTGTGGGCCTGAAATCATACGTGTCAGTGCCAGGGGATAAGAAATGTCGCTGGCTTCTTTTTTGACCTTTGTCAACATAGTGGCGTGTAGTGCATTGCCAATGCAGTAGCAAGTGGCACTTGCTACTTCCTTGCAATGAGCCTTGATTGAAAATACCTACGCATACACCGATTGGCCATCCACTCGCAAGACATTAGTCAGTATATGATGGTGCGCCTTGTCCTGTCAGGTACTGAATGCCTTACATACAAGCAGGCACGCCTCACACTGTGCTGGGTGACCTGTTTGGCAGGAGAATCCATACGACCCCACCCTTTTACCTGACATCCAGCAGCCCCTGGACCTTGACATGGACCTGGACATGGGACAGCAGCACCTGGACCATGATGGTCTGATGAGCCTGGGGCTGAATAGGGATGATGCAGCGCTGTCTGACAGCCACCTCATGACTGATGAAGGGAGGCCGGACAGCAGGCCGGCGGGAAGTGATGTTGTGCCCCAGGCAGGTGGAGATCAGCAGAGAGGTCAAGAGGCGGGAGGTGAGGAGACGTTCACTTGAACAGCCAGACCATGATATGAGAGCCAGCAGACAGCCGCTGCTACCACTGCTACTATATGCACTGAGTGCCTGCCAGGCTGGTGGAACCCCAGAAACTGAAGGTAAGGTCCCATTCTTTCACATTCATCTGGCGTTGAAGTGGCCCACTGAGAGTCTCAATGTGTCAATAGCTACTTATAGCACCTTTTGCCTTGCAGGTGCCAGAAAGGCTGTGGCTCACAAGTCCAAGAAGCGCAAACTGGGCCAGGCATTTGTGGATGATCTTGACAACCTCCAGATCAAGTGAGACAGCTTGCCAAATAGCATCACAAGCATCATGCGGTCCTCACAGGCCCTGTACAGCCTCTGAGCGGCCACCACTGCACTATATGGATGCAGCCCAAAATAACCAAACTTCACCAGGCAGGGAAAGTTGCACGTGGTTGCTTACTGTCTCAGCATCACCATCCACATTCAGGCTAGATGTGTGTATTGATATGGGCTTCCCATGAAGCTGCTCTCTGTCACCATGCAACAGGAGCAAGGAATATCGTGACTGGGTCACTGACCACAGTTCGCTCATTGACCTGACCCGCAAGAAAGGCGCAGCTTATCATCTTGCTCCTGCAGCCGTGGCCAGCAGCAACAGCATGATCAACAACATCCTGGTAGTAAATCCGCAGCTGCTGCTGGATCCCTCGGCCCTGATCAGCTGTCCAGCGGTGCTGGCAGCAGGCCTTGGGGCAGTAGGAGCACCAGGACTAGGTGGGTGTGAAACTGCTGAGTAGTCAAGAATGGAGCATGAAGATGGGACCGTCCCAACTCTGTCAGTATTTGCAGTGCTTTTCTGTTGTGCGCTTTGGCAAGCTTTGTTGCCTAACGTACCTTTGAGGGCTGCAGTTTGGCCTAGTGAGGCACAACTGATGCCCAGTCTGCTGACATGGTGCAGACTGTAGGAGCAGGTGCAACAGCCTGTTGCTCACAATTCCACTCCTGCTCCCTCATTTGTCTCTCTGCGCTGCATGGCAGGTTGCAACTCACCAACAAATGTGCGTCTGGCTCCAGAGCTGCTGAACTTGTTTAAGGCACCTGTCCTTGCAGCCAGTACAGTAGGGATGACTCATCTTGGCAAGCGTGTCCCTGGCCCCTCTAGCCCCGAGGTCAACAACAGTACAGGTGAGCCATGGGCTCCAGTTGACATGCAGCGATGCGTCAAGGGCCCCTGACAGACAGCTGATGCCAGTGTAGGCAGGTCTTGTTTGCAGCGATTTGCCAACTGAAGGGGTGTACTTGCAAATGTCAGTCTGATATTCAGTTCATGTTCTTTGAGTAGGACAAATTTGTGATCTGCAATGTCGCAGCCTGTAATCCTGTTGTTCCTGCTGTGCATGCTCACATGTGCATGTGTCCCTTGCTGCTTGCATTCAGGTGATGGTGTCTTGCCTGGCAATCTTTATGGTGAGGTTCACCGTGATGCGCTGCACCTGCGGCGTGTTGCTGGTGACAGTGGTGACCTGGAGAGGGAGGAGGAGGAGGTGCAGGGCCAGCGCCACAATCTCACACTACCAGACAACTTTGAGATGCAGGTAGCGGTGCAAAGACAACAGTGGTCTGCTCCGCTGCAGCATATGTCTGCACCACATTGTTGGCCCGACAGCATAGGCTACGCCGCCAAGTTGATGCACAGTAGTGCCTCATTGCACTTGTGCACACGATTGGCTGGATACACCTGCCATGTGCCAACTGCTGGTGCAGTATGGGCTGCCAGCAGACCCCTAGCCAAGCAGTAGTTCATGTGAAGGGTTTGTGGCACATCCTCGTTCAGATGCGTGCCAGAGTTCTTTTTTTTGCAGGATGAGCAAGAGCTGCATCAGACATACGGTATTGACCCGCCTGAGGGAGCTGAACTGCTGAGCAACGATGAGGCACATGACCAGCTCATGGATCTGCCCTTTGAAGGTGAGGTGCTTCCCAGGGTAGCTGAGGTTCTTGGGCTGTTGAACCCAATCTTACTAGTTCATCACAGGATGTACTTTTCACAGACCATCTGTGTTTACAGCGGCTGTAAATCAGACTCTGAGGTTGACATACTAGCAAGCGAAGTGTACACATTGTGTGCCAGTGGCAGCTGGGGTGAATGTGCAGTGTGAGCCTGATCACCCCAGCCTGATCACAACTGGTCACATCCGACCGTAATGTTTTGCTGCTGCAGGTGAGGTTGAGCGCTTGCGTGCTGGTGGTCCTGGCAGCAACCACAGCGGCAGCCTCCACTTGTCCAGCCCAGGAGGCACTGTACGCCACTCAGCAGGACACTGGAGAGCCGAGTCTGACACCAGTGGCAGCAGCATGATGCTGCATGGGAGGAGATATGAAGGATCAGAGGTTGAAGGCCAGGGGGGCCTGGGGCTGAGAAAGGCCCTCAGGATGAGCTCACAAGACTTGCAGGTAAAGGTGGGGCAGTCAAGTTGACTGTTCTTACATATCGCTTTCAATGACCCTTTGTGTATGACAGCTGTGATCCAACATTTGAGATTGCCCCACATGAGGGTCTTATCATGTCAAAATGATGATTGCCAGTGGCATCTGCACCTGGGACATGTATACCTTGTGAAAGATGCCAACAGTATTGCGCTACTCGGAACAACTGGCTAGGGGGCTCTGCACAGGGGTTTGATGAATATGACTTGCCTTGCTTGGAAAGCAAATAAGGCTTGTATTTGCACTTTTTCCGGCATGCAGAAGCTCCTGCTAACGCCTGCTGTATGACCTTGCAGGAGGACGGTGCTGCTATAGGCATGTTCTATGGGGCAGGAAACCTTGAGGACCTGCTGCCTGATGTACCCATGCCTGAGTCAGAAGCAGAGGAGGCAAGCCCTGAGGGCAACACTGCATCAGGTATGGCTAAAGGACCTGAAACCAAGCCTTACAACTTGTTCACACCAGCAGGATTGTGTATGCTGCAACAGCTCATGTCACAGGGGTTTCAGGCAGCTTGCTGGAGTATGTTACCGGCAGCATCTAGGCTTGTGACAAGCATACCAGCACCCATGCCAGACTCTCTTGGCCATCAGCGAGATTACCTGCAACTGCCACATACACTCCATTTCCTTACATGTGCCCTAGTCTTGAATTCAGAGATGTCAGTAGTTGAGATCCTTCTGCTTCAAGATGTCCTGCACTGCGGTTCTGCTTTGAGATGCCTTGCGCTCTTCCCACAGGAGCCCGTATTGGTTCTGACCTGGGCCGCCACAATGCAAGTGTCGCCCTTGGCACTGTGCCTAGCAGTCAATTTCCACTGCTGGAGGAGACAGAGCCGCTGGAGGCAACACAGCACCAACAGAAAGGTGTTGTCACAAAGGCAACACAAACAGTTCTCAGGTGAGAATGATTTACATGAGAACAAAGATGCTTCAGGCTGAATGCTTGGCTTTGTGATAGCCAATGGATGTTATGAAGTCAGGTCAAGCAAGTGTATTCTGCAGCCGCACTGAGCGCTGCCAGGAAGTGTACATAAGTATACATAGTCGGCAGTGCCTGCTGCTCAGTCAGAGCCTCTGACGGAGACTTGTAATTGTACTGCTAAAGCTAGCAGCTTTGCTTACATTCATTCACAATGGCAATGACAACAGCATGTGCACTCAAAACTGCACCGTCCCCACATTCTTTTGTGGTGATGCACATGCAATTCTCTCTGCATCATTTGTTCTTGCAGCATTTTCCACCAGCGTCTCCAGGCAGCAGGTGCAGCAGCAGGTGATGCTGCTGTTGGCCAGCTGAGCCTATTTGGGCTGATGAAGGAGGGTCGTCTGTCGCGCTCAGAGGCGGCGAAGCTGTTCTACCAAGTTTGCGGTGAGTCTCATGAGCTGGCCAAGTCCTGGTACGGGCATCGTCATTGCATGTTTTTTTTTGACACTGCAGTCATGTCGCACACTGACCTTGCAGCTCCTGAGCCCTCTGGTTGGAGCCTGCAAAGACATACTATGTCAGAACAAGGCTTGTTCCTGCAGGTCACTGAATGTTTTGATGATGTCTTGTCAAGCAGCAGTAGCCACAACAACACCATACTGCTGTGTTCCAACCTGCAGTCACTACCAATGCTGGCTACATTGAAGTGAAACAGGAGAGGCCGTATGCAGACATCACAATTACAGCAGGCCAGAACATGTGGCAGCAGTGAAGCAATGTTGCTATTCTCCCTGCCTGCTGCACTGCAGCACCCATATCAGCATCAAAGCTATAAGCATTGTACAGCTGCATGATAAGATCATGCAAACTGTGATGCTCTTTTGGGTCAATGTGCGCCCTCCTGTCTTGACTTGACACTATAGTGATTACCCTGTTGTCTGTATCAACTGGTACAGATTGCCAGCTGGTTGGAATACTGCCACAAAGACTCTTGTGCCAGCCGGAAGCCGACAGGATACCTCCAGATCTGGACTTGTCAAGCTTTCTATGCATCCATGCATCTTTACCAATGCACATGTGAAATGTACACCATACATGGCTGTGTAAGCCTTCTGTGACGACTTACAGCTTCACTGACCAGGCTTGTCAAACATCAGAGGTGGCCTGTACCAGCCACGCTGAACCAATGATTATGGGCTCATTCAGGCTGCATGGTGTATCTGACTGTATCTGATATCAGATCAATGTATAGCACAGCATTCACTTGAAAGGGCAGCTGTTTCTATAATACCCAGTTCTACTTTGTACCCAGTACTGTACTAGCAGCAAACGCTCTGTACAGGCAATGTACGTAGCTGTTGGACGAGCATCTACATGCAAGATTGGCAACAGGCGTTTGTCGTTGGTAAGCCCTTCCTTCTGCCGCGAGTTGTTACCAGCTGCCAGTTAGCTGATTGAATTGCCGACGGTGTCACTTCTGGGCGAGATGCTCCTGGCCAGGGCGAATCAGAGCACGTTTGCTGGCGTACTTATACTGTACATGTGTGCTGACGGCGAAGATTGCATGTTTGACAGTCGGACGCAGGTTGGTGACCTGTACTTGTGTATTACAGACGCAAGCTTCGCACAAGCTGTACCAGGTCGCGTATCACATGTTACGATTATCATCTCTCCAGCATACTCTTGACACCAGCAGATGCGCAAGGCTACGTGGTATACCTCGTGAAAGGTGCGTCCACCTCTGGCGATCGTGTGTCATCCGCAACACGCTCCACTGTTCATGCGCAAGCCTCCCAGTCGCGGAGCACTCTTCATGCAGAACATGAGTGTTGAAACTGGTACCATGACAGGAGCCTTAGATGCCATACTCGGTCTGTTGAATAGCATCTGCTCATGCATTCCCTTCTGCTGCCACGCACTTGACTGCAAAAAATGGGATCTGATTGAAAGGCAGTGAAATGGTGTTTGACTGGAAAATGGTCTGTATATCTGGTACGATTGTTTGGTCATCACACAATTACGCAAGCAACAAGGTCATATGTGTGTGGCATATGGGTGGTATACACCACACATGCGATGGCGTCTGCTGCTCATAGGCAAATACTTGTCTTGCTGCGCTGCAACTCTGCAGGCACGTAGCTGTACTGGCAGCAGGTGGGACCATCACAAGAGAGGTTCTCACAAGGCCACAGAGGTACAAGGGGTCTTGAGTCATGCTGCCGCATAAAGCTTAAGCCTACAACAGCATCAGGGTTGGCGGCATGTTCAGTGGCTGGTTATGTCCGTCTGTCTGGGTAGAGTTTGTAAGCTTGCTGGCAGCCATCTGGCAGTTGATGCAGTTGCAGCAGGTGCCCTGACTGGGTCTGTGGTCTTGCAAATAACCTCCTATCAGCACCTTGTCCTGATGATTAGTCACCAGTACTCCTGTATCGTGGTGCAGAACAAAGCTGGATGGCAAAAGTGATCGGCAATTCTATGGTGCGCACAGGAACAGGCTGCAGGACATCATTATATATGTGTCATCAGAAGCTTGGCTGGTGTTGGTTGCTCTGGTAGTCGTGTCGGATGTAATTGACAGCAGCCACTTGCACCTGCATTATTTAGCAGGGTGGAGGAAGTGTTTGTGCTCCTCATGCTGTGCCTGACACTTACACCAAAGGTCACAGGTCTCTGATTTGAATGTAGCATTCCCCCGGATCGTGAAGCATGTTGATGACCCATTTCTGGCACAAGTCACAGAGCTTTACAGACAGCGAATACCACCAGGTAAATCCTGACATGAGTAACCACACCAGGTATTCCTTCTGGCCATGACAACTTGCTGACATTCAACAACCAGCCTGCTCACCTCATCCAGGGCGCACTGTCCAATGCCCAACGGCTCTTTGAGAATACCAAGTCCTGCTGAGACACTGCACATTCTGCTTGTGTTGAATTGAGGTGACTAGTGGCGTATAGCTTGTGACTGCAACTGCCACAGCTCTGCCGGTATGGCTGGCTGGTGTCTGCTTGCTCTGGTGGCGTACAGCGCAAGCATTGCACCAGCCACACACTTATGAACTGTAAGTCTCCAGTGGCGACCTGCCAAAATTAAGCTGCAAGTAGTGCAGTCCATATTCTGTGTCTTTATCAGTGATATTTATCAGAATATCACATGTTGCCCATCTGCAGGTGCCGCTGTGCTTGACTTGATGAGCAGCTGGGTGTCTCACTTGCCTGAGAGTGTTGACTACAGCAAAGTGGTTGGTCATGGCATGAACGCCGCTGAGCTCGCCAAGAACAAGCAGCTGGACAGCTTCTTTGTGAGAGACCTCAATGCCGAGCCTGATGGCTGGGCCCTAGCAGACAGCAGCTTTGACGCGGTGACATGCTGTGTCAGGTGAGACAGACCGGCACGCCGCTCAACAGTGCTGTTGGGTTCCCAGGCATGTACACCTTGCAGCACAGCATTTTGTGCTCTGAACTCCTATGCTGATAGCTTTGGATGAGATCACCCATTGCCCTTAAAGCATATAAGGCAGCCTGAGTTGCTCAACGCTGTATATCTTCCAACGCTTGCTGTGATCATACCATGGTAGGTGTTGCTGGACAGCAGCAGCCAGCTGGGAGCAGCTGCAATAGCATTGTTTGTGTCACAGGCCATTTGTACAGTACAGCTTATGCACAGGGTTGGTGCTTCCTTGCTGTGCAGTGTGCAGTACCTTCAGCAACCAGAGCGAGTGTTTGCAGAGATATATAGAGTACTTAAGCCTGGTGGTGTCTGCATAATCACATTCAGCAACCGTATGTTTTATGACAAGGTAGGCACACACGCACCTATGATGTGCTGGTAGCACAACTGACTGACAGGTGCCTAGGTGTATGTTCCTTAGCAGCCAGTAAGCTTGCTTCATTGCGGTTGCCTGAGCTTCAACCTGTCGTATGAATGTCAAGCGACTAGACAGCACAGCTGTGTTTGCATGAACTAGCACACAAAACCATGGGACTGTTGTGGGTGTGCTTTCCTGAAGACGTGTGTTGGGTTTTGCAGGCAATCACTGCATGGAGGGACGGCACAGGGTTCAGCAGGTGCAACCTTGTCAAGCAGTACTTCCAATGTGTTGAAGGTTTTACAGAACCAGAAGTGTTGCAGGAGGTCAAACTGCCAGAGGGCAGGCACCAGGGGGGGATGCAGGGTTTGCTGAAAGCACTTCCAAAACCATTGCAGCAGTTTGTGGGCCGTGCAGGTCAAGATCCATTCTATGGTGTCGTGGCATACAGAAATTTCAAGCCAGAACATAGTTGAATTGGAGGTTACGTACCATTTGAGGTGCCCTTCATGAACAAATGATTATCTTCAAGGAAAGCCATAATGTAGTTGTACTTGTATCCAATACATTGAATGGAGGTCATCACCCAGTAGCAGAATTTGCACCTTTGTTTGCCGCCTGTGACGGCGGGGTAAGTCTGCCCAGTTAGCTTTAAGTTGGCAACATTGTAGCGAAAAATATTAAGATAACCCATTTATTTCTGGCAGGACAAACTGCAGGAGTTTGTAAAAGAAATTGAGCCATGCAACAAGTTGAGATGCAATGGCAAATGCACTGACATGCGTGAGGGCGCCACCCGGGTGTGATGCTTGTGCCTGCCTCGGCTGTCCGGCTGTCCACCGAGCTGTCCTTCCACGTCACATCATTACCTGTGAAAAGGAGGAGAAAGCGGGTTAGCACCACAGGGTTGCGAGGGGGTGGCACCCCAGGGTGCTGACCGAGCGTCCTGAGATAAGAAGCACCACCGCATCCTGTGTAACATGTCAGTCCTGCAGAAACACACTGCAGCTGCAGGCACAATACCCCGTGTAGCAGTGGAATGACAGGGATAGGTAACATCATGGAGTTTGTGTTCACTGAACGGATTGGAACCGTTGTTGAGCCAGCAACCTTACCACAGCAGCAATGGTAGGCAGCGGCTTCCTCTGCCAAAGTGGCAGGCAGAGCAAGGGACATTGCACTCTAGTTGAACCCAGCAATACTGAAGGACGCAGTTGCCTTGGGCAGGGGAGGCACTGGACATACCCTTAGCATGCATATTTGCTGTGATGAGGCGTTGCAGCAGTTCAACAAGACAGTGGCGGTGTCCAGCATACCTAACGTTCGCAAAAAGCCATCTATCAGCTTTACCAGGCAGCACCGTTGCTGGGCATACCATGCATGAGGCGAACATGAAGGCGCACAGCGGTGTGTCTGCAGGGCCTCTGGGACTAGCAGTGACTGTTAGTTGCGTGAGATGCGTATTGTGTGTTGAATAAAATTCTCTTGACAAGTTGCTGCGTGGCTTATTGCAGACAGTGGAGCACCTACAGCTGCAGCAGTTGCGCTGAGACAGCACAGCACAGTAGTACTGCACCGTGCTGAGACTGGAACCAACTGACGCAATAAGCAACTCATCAACTACAGCCCAGATGCCGGGCAAGGACACTTACACTCACAGTGCCATAAGAAGCAGCTTCAGATGAATAACCTGTTCAACATTATGACATATGCTGCATGAGTCGACTCTGACACTGACAGTCAGTAACAAAAAGTGTCGCAATCCACACCAGATGCCTGATCCTCAGAGTACCTGCAGGTGATATGGAGCTGGTGTAGTAGAGTTATATGGTGATGAGGATCACAAACAGCAACCAAGTATTCAGAAGCACAGACCATCATCTGAAAATGATCCAGTGCCATACGCAGGAGGAATGGGCATCGCTCAAGGCTGGCAAGGGAGCTTTCGGAGGATCCGCAATTGTTGTAGATTTCACAGCAACATGGTATGTTCTTGAAAAGGGTCACAAGCCCGGGTCTGACGCTGGTCGCGGAAGACAACTTTTTCTCACGATCCACTTTGTTTTGTTGCAGGTGTGGACCATGTAAAATGATAAGTCCAGCGTTTGAAAAGTTAAGTAAACAATATCCCAACTTGAAGTTTGTGAAGATTGATGTGGATGAATGTCAGGTATGCATGACAGCATCCAGCAGGTATGCTGATAGTTGACGTGCCAAGTCCAGCAGCAGGTCTGTCTGCGCTGCCGGGATTCTAGATGCCTACATGCATCAAAGTCTGTAGCTTGGCACTGTGGTCAGTTTCAGGGCATGCTCAATCTCGGCAGCAGCAATTGGGCCAGGAAAAGTCTCAAGCAGTTGCCAAGTGACTCCATCAGTGCCAGGCCCAGCTACTTGTCGTTTCTGGACACTCCAGACAGCCTGCTGCCTTCTGGATGGTTTCAATTGCTGATATGCACGACAGGTACCACCTTGCCCTGCCATGCACCCCAACTGCTTCCCGCTGTGCTGTCATTCTGCATGACATGTCCATGCTGCCTGCCTGCAGGACATTGCAGCAGAGTGCGGTGTTCGTGCCATGCCCACATTCCAGGCATATCTCAACGGTTCAAAAGTGGATGAGTTCACTGGAGCAGACCCAAACAAGCTGCAGGCTATGGTAGAAGCGTGAGTACCAACAGTGTAGTTATGATTGTCAGCAACTCAGCTGTTGGCTGCAAAGAAGATTGAGGGCAACAGCATGCATTGTGCTCTAGGTTGCAGCTCTAAGTCCTACATACAGGACACAAAGTCAAGAGCACTATTCATCCCATACTGGGATGTGTGGTGCTGTAGACACCTGGCTGGAGCGCTGTGAAGGCCAGAGGACACCAGGTCCTGGCCTAATCAGCTTGTGCTTTGTGGCTGGACCGCTTGCTAACTTGCGATCTGCCCTTGCCACTCCTGCACCCTGTGACAGTTTAAACGACAAGGTCTCCAGCGCGTCTGGCCCAGGACAGAAGGTAGGAGGTGACAGCAGCGGAGGCGCTCCAGCACTTGGCAGCGACGACCTCAGGGCGAGGATGGCAGCAGCAGCAGAAGCACGCATGAAGGCAGCCCAGAAATAGGGTAGCTGTTGCCAGCCATTAGCATAAATTGCGGAGTTACTAGTAGCACATCAGCTTCCAGCAAGTACTCAGGCCTGATGATACCACCAGCAGTCCTGCAAGCCAGACCAGCCGCACCATGCAGCCCCAAATCAATTGACTGCATCAGCTGGACAGTCATTAATGTTTGGACCCGCTGATGAGGTGCAGCATAGATTTGCACTTTGTTTTATGCACCTGGTGGTCTGTACACTACAAGTAAGTGCAAGTGCTGCGTTACTGGCTGTGTTGGCAGTGGTGGTGGCCATCTGAGGGCATTGGGTTGCTGGTTCAGCGCACCAATGGCCAGTAGGTTGATTGCGCACCCACAGTCAGTAAATGCTGTTACTCAAGCAGTGAACAGCCATCGTGCACAATAGTGCTGGCGTGTGCTGCTGCCAAGCACTGCCGGAGTGGTCAATATTGACAAGTCCATCCAGCACCATTCCCACCTTTGTGACATCAGACATGTGTCGTGCCCCTGGAACACCACGGCACCAAGCACTTCAAGTTGCTTCTGTGGTGGTTTGGCATGTTTGAGTCGTAAGTGAACGCACTCCAGCCATTGGCCTTCAACAGGTCAGCTTCGCTAGTGCCGTACTAGTGACTGGTAGTCTATAGACTAGCTAGGCTAGTGACTGGTAGTTTACAGCCTAGCTAGCCTTGCTAGTCTATAGACTACTGGTTGTGCTAAAAGTATTCCTGGCAGGTTGACACAACATCAGCACTGGCAATCCCAAGTGCACTGCGCAATGCTGCTATAAGGCTTGCCATTTTGGCTGCCTCTCAGCTGCTCTGGGTTCTGTCACTGCGTTCTGTCAGTGATCACCATCATCATGGCGGCACACACAGGAGTATACATCTTGCGTAAGATGTGCAGGATGCAGTTGCCTACGGAGATATCTCCATCGATGTGGGTACCACCTACCAGGCACGCCACAGCCTGTGCTGAGCCTGTACAGTACACTGCAGTGACAAGCAATAGACAAGACATGCACATGCAGTTGCATATTGGCCACTACCAACCCAAACTGTTGCATCTCTGTGAAAGGTGTATTGGCTGAGCAAGACCTGACCAGCTCCAAGGTATCAAGACACCTGTCACAATCAAAATAAGAGATTTCTTGCATGGTCTACACAACCCAGATACCCTGCCCACGTGGGTGCAGCCACAGCCATGAGCTGAACATTCGAGGCACACTGTATCATACAGCTGTAGGCAGCAGCATTTCCATACAGTGAACTTGGCAGGTAGCACAAGGGCTGCCTGCGAAAAAAGTCTAGGCTTTCAAAATTTCAAAGTTTCTAAGTTAGAAACTGGCCATCTCTTGGCTATTGCTAGGCGCCGCTTGTGTCCTGCTAGTGCCAGCTCCTGCAGCCTTGGCTGACTGCTGCTCCTGCCTGCCTCCCTCCTGCTGTTGTTGCTGCTGCTGGGCAGTGCCGCCAGTCCTGTGCAGCCGCTGCCCTAGCCCACTCCCCCATGCCACGACACTCCTCAGTGCCCCCCTCAAAGAGACCCGGTCATGAAGATGATGGTGGTGGCTGTGCTGCTGATGTCGGCCCTTGTGGCCTTTGCGGCCTCTGACAGGACTGCTACAACTGCCACCCCCCACATCTTCACCATCATCACTCAACAGCCCTGTTGCTGCTGGTGCTGCCGCTGTGCTGCTGTCTGCCTCCCCTCTGAAGACGGGCCCACTTGGCACACCAAAGTCATTGACGTCCACATCCCCCTGGGAGCTGACACCCTCACAATACTCCAGTTCATCTGGCTCCGACAGGGGGTGTATGGGGTATTGCTGTTGCTGCCCAACACCTGACAGCCTGCCAGAAGCTGTGGGTTCTCCTGCTGATGTGTGCATGTGGGCTCTGTGAGGTGTGCTGCTGTCTACAAAAGCACTGCTTAATATGGAACTGCAAGCAGCGCAGGGTAGAAGACGGATTCTCATCTGACGTTACATAAATTGTAACGGCAAAGTTAGTCACAGCTTGTTCTACGCTGACTGCACATTAACATATGCCTGCAGATGCACAGCTTGGGGGGAAAGCAGAGCCAGTCACGCTGCATGTTGGTACAGTTGTACAGCAACACCATATGCAGGCAAAGTGCAGTTCAGAGCGATCAAGAACTGCCAAGTGTGAATCAAAGATCTGCGGTGGCTCTGCTGAAGCACAAGCGCGGTTGCTGATGGCATCTGCGTGCTCATTGAGAAGCACTGTGGCAGGGCAACAGTCAGCACACTTCACAAGCTGCCAAGCGTCACACTTGCCCCTCACCTTACACTATGTACACTGCCTGCCTGTGTGGCATAAGAGCATGTTTCATCATTCTCAGGACGCTTCCTAGTTGAGAAGGGCACTGGCAGGCCTTCATCCTGCTGTGGGTTGTGGCTGTGAGCTGACCTGCTGCTGCGCTGGCTGCCATGCATTGACCGGGAATAAGGCGCATACGAGGAGCTTGGCAGCCGAGCAGACCCTGATCCTGCAGTAGCAACTGCTGATAGGTCGCTGACGCTGCTGGTGATGCTGCCATGGCTGCTGCTGACTCGTGGTTTTCCTGCTATGGACTGCAAGGGATTGTAGTCTTCCTGATCCTCTGTGAAGCCCTGGACATTTGCCACTTGCTCAGCTGTCAAGTGATGCACATCATCAAGCAGCTGCTCCTCATCCAATGCTGTTTCTGAGATCAGTGGTAATGTTGACACACTGGCCTTCTCATCAGCGCCCGTATCTGATCCCCTGTATGAGACAACCTGGCTCTGGGGACAAACACCTGCTGCTGCTACTGCCGCTGCTGGGGACCTAAGACCAGCAAGTCCTTCTCTGGCTGCTGACACTGAAGGTCCAAGGCTCGGGGCGCTGAACCCTGCCTCTGGGCCCTGGTCCCCCTGGTCTGTCATCATGCTGTACAGTGAAGTGAAGCTGTGCGCCCGGGACCCAGCCTGTGTGGCAATAGAGCACATGTCATCTGTGCCTGGTACTGCAGCACCAACAGAATGATGCAGTCCAGAAGCCAAAGCACCAGCATTTCCAGATGGCAGACTGCTGTTGTTGTCATGATTAGTCGTGACAGAGCCACTGGCACTGCTTCTGCGGCTAGCGCCCATGTTGACTTGTTCAGGTGCTGAACTGTGGACTGGTTCATCAGCTGCAAATGGGACTCCATTATACGTTGAAGGCATGCCGGCACCACTGATGTTGCTGAGTTCAACATCACTGCCAACACTCTGCCCAATCCTGTGCCGCTGATAATGTGGTTCAGATGAGGGGTTTGCCCAGTCTGCAGTCCCATGGGGGATGCCCTTTGTGCTATTATCATGATTTAGGATTGGCACAGTTTGTTCGCCACCCCAGCTTTTCCAGCGGAACACGTTCTGCAATGACAAAGATGGCAAAGACTTCAAGTCCCTGACCAACTGTACAACTGTACCAACTCTGGAATGCTACTTGTATAGGTGGCGATTAATTGACTGCATGGCATCTCACAGAATGGTTGTACAAAGCATTGCAGGTGTCAAACACTGCAGCGGTTACCTGCACCCTCTTCTGCAGGCTAGGACGGTTCGAACTGGCGTCATAGGATGCATTGTCCAGAGCAAAAGATGGGACCAAACCTTGCTGAACATTCATATTCATGCCAGGAACGTCTATCAAGCCTGTTTTCATGTCTACAAGGCTCAAATGCTAGCGCATACGCATATCTAAGCAGGTTCGTGTTCGCAGTGGCAACCATACATAGATTGCCACAGGACATACATCCTCAGGAATGGCACACCCTAATATTCACCCTGATTGACATTGCGTCACCACTCACTGGCCAGCGATGATACACTGCTCAGGACCTGAGTCTCAGGTCATAGGTATAGGAAGAGTGACCAGGTGGCAAGCGTGCTGACGACGTTCACTCATACAGCCCTGACGCTCACTCCCATTTCTGGCAAATGCTCAGGCGGTTTCTATCGTATCGTAGGAGGTACCAGTAGAGGAGGCATGTGACCCGAAGTACCAGCTTTACACAACAAAAAAGCAGTTGACAGCTGCACATGCCCATATTAGTATGCCCTCAGAAGCTGGTCATGGAATCTAGTGAGTCAGCAGTACCTGCAACAGTCAGACTGACGCTGCACAAGGCTGTGACAATCCATCAACAGATCCCCCAAACAAGGGCAGGCCATCCGGACTTGTGCCCTCTGTGGATGCTGTGCATGAGCATTTGCTGCGGGTCTCAGACTCTGTAATGCTTGTGTCTTCTGCTGTCGTGACCCCACCAGGACATTCCATGCGGTCACCAATCTGACAAGCAGTCCAGGATGGATACCATAGAGCTGGAAACCAGCAACCAGTTTGGTCGCCATCTGCTGCTCAAGCATAACGTTCCTGCAGCTACAGCTGTTCTTGAACAACCGCCTTACGCTGCAGTACTTTATGATGATGAGGTCAATCAGCGGTGCGATCTGTGCTTTGCACCGTCAGACAAGTTGATGAAATGCAGCCGCAGCAAATTCGCTCATTATTGCAGTGTGACCCATCAGAGGGTAGCATGGAAGGCATACTACAGAAAGGAGTGTGAAGCGCTGAGGGCATGTGCGCCTAACTTGCCTCCTGCCACAGTAAGGCTTGCTGCAAGGGTGCTGTGGAGGCGAGCAAGGTGAGCTGTACTTCGGTCACCCTGCACTGTACGCTAAGGTCTCTAACGTCAGCAAAGCTTGTTTTGCAAATTTCTGCAATGCAGTTGACAGCTGGTGCGCTCTGCTGTGCAGTGAGCAAGCCCAACAAGCCTCAATGCCCCCTGTGCAGCAGCGCATATATGAACAGCACAGTGGCTTCTTTACAGACATTGAGCAGCTAGAAAGCCACTGGAATCTTCTGGGAGATACACGCAAGGTCATGTATGCACAAATGGCTGTCTTGACAAGGTGAGCAGCAGACAGGAGACAAAGAGGGAGGAGCAGAAGCAGCAGAAGCAGCGGAAAGGCAGCAGCAGTCTACCCCTTGGAAACAGCAGGATCTAAGTCTGTTACCTGCCCTATTCTTAATGCACCTTGGGCTCAAATTACTGTCGCTCCTACTGATGATCTCCGTTGTGCATAGATAAGTTACATTTTTGAGCAGAAGCTGTGCAGCTACTGGTGACATTTTTGAGCAGAAGCTGTGCAGCTACTGGTGACAGGATCTGCATGTTGTGATTTAGGAGTGCTGGCCCAATGTTCATCTTGGTAGTTGTCATGTTTGCCCGGGTGCAGACAATACATGCAAGGTGCCATCAACGCACATGACCAGCAGTCCTTGGATGCACCCAGTAACAGCGACTCCAGCCTTCCAGATGTGAAGCACATAGCTCAGCTGCTGGCTCGGTTTGCCTGCAACAATCACACAGTGTGTGATGAGGAGTTGAAGCCCATCGGTGTTGGAATCTACCCCTTGGGTGCCCTTGTCAACCACAGCTGCACACCAAACTGTGTGCAGAGCTTCAAGGGACCAAACATTGTCTTCAGGTGAATCACCCCCCTCTTGTGACTGACAGCACCAGCTCTCCAGACAGCAGTGTCTGCTGCTTTGATCCAGCAACCCACAGCAGGCTTCAGATGCCGGCCATCATGACCATCCTCCTGGCTGAGTCACCACCCTTAGGTTTATGACAAATGGACTGTACCTGCAGACCTGCCAGCTCATTGTCTGTCAAGCAGTGTCCTACATACAAGGACACACTTGTCAGCCCCTTCCACTGCCATTGGTGATTGCTTCAGGTCCCTGCGTGCCCTGTCAGCTGGTGAACAGGTGACCATCAGCTACGTGGAGCTGGCAGCGACACGACAAGAGAGGCGCAGGCAGCTACTGCAGCAGTACTTCTTTGACATAGATGCAGGATCATCAGGACCTGTGGCAGAAGCCACAGCAGCAGAGCACACAGAAGAGCCGTTGCAGACAAATGATTCTGCATTCCCGCAACTAGGGGAAAGAAGAGATGTAGCCTCAAAGGCATGCAGACCATCTGAACAGCAGGAAGTGTGCAGGATACCATTGCAGCATCAAGTACCATCACCGGTTGCGGCGTTAGATAGTCTACGGAGCCTGAACTCACTTCATCCTGCTGCGAGCAGTAGCCATTGGCGCGCTCCCACTGCAGCACTGGTCACAGGTGGCCAGGGTGTCAGTGGCAGCAGCAGCAGCAGTGAGTGCAGCAGCTGTTGGCTAATGAGCTATCCAAACAACAGCAGCCCTCCTTGGCCAGAGGATAAACCAGACAAGCAGCTATGTCAGATGCTATTGCTGCTGCCAGCAGCACAGTGCCAGGGAGCCGGCTTCAACAGCACTGCTACCAACTGCAGGAATAACAACATAGAGCCTGGCATGTCATCAGTGAGACTGCCAGGAGGCATGTGTCTATTTGTGCAGACACCAACAGTAGGTCAATATGGAGCAGTAGCAGCAGGTCTGTTTGCTGATCTTGAGGGGTTCACCAAGGTCAGTCTGGCAGAAATGGACTTGGAAGATGATCAACCTGGGATGAGGGCAACTGATCAAGCAGATACATGCCAAGGAAATACAACACAGCAGCAGCAGGTTGAAGTGGTCCATTGGGGAGATTGGGGTGCTGCTGCTGGCGACAAAGCTGGAGAGTTGTTCAGCACAGGGGATCTAGCAAGGGCTGCAGCCAGTAGATTGGTTCAAATCTGGAGCCTCCAGCAGCAGGCAGAACAGCTGGCTTCATGTGGAGAATTCACTGCCGCTGCACAGGTTTACCAGGAAGCGCTGCATGCAGCGGATGGGCTGCCTGCTTTTGATAGCGCGGCAGACACAAACAGCATGTGTTGCACCTACAGAGTAGCACTAGGTCCCAAGCACATACTGCGCGCTCGACTGCATGCTGGATTGCTGAAAGCAGCCATTGACCAGGGCAGTATGTGGGAGGTAGCGTTGTCAGCAGCACACAAGTTGACCCCAATGTACAACCTCGTGTACCCTGAGGTGAGTGCAGTCAGCCCTTGCTACTGTTGTTGTTGCATGATGATGCCTGATGTTGCTTTTATCAGTGTGCCAGATGGGTACACCCTCATGGATGTAGTGCTTACATTCACACGTGTGGCATTGCCCCTGCTGCATTCATCTTCATGCACAACCCAATAGCTCAGTGATGGCAGCCTCTGGTATGATATGGGCTTTACAGAAATTGTTGCTAACTATTTGGTTTTGCATGCACCGCAGGTGTGGCCAAACCTGGGGCTGCATTACGCACTCATCGCCAAGCTGGCTGCATTTCTGCAGCAACCAGCAGCAGCCGCAACAGCAGCTACAACAGCAGGTGGCATCTTGCAGGTGACACACTCTGGAAGCTCAAATGTATTGCAGGAAGTGATGCAGATCAGGTATGAGGCACAGCAGGAGCTAGAAACTTACCAGAGGATGCAGGGGGACTAGGCAGGATAAAGCTCTGTGAGGAGGTTGTGGGCAGTGTGACTGATTGACGCAGCCAGTGTGATACGCTTGGCAGTGCACGTCACGGTGAAATCACCGAGTAGTTGCCTCAGCTGGTGTGTGCTGAACCCTTTGGACCAGGTGTGCTGTATGAAGCGATCCAATCATGGCTTGTTTCAGCTGTTGTCATCAGCATTATGGCACTACCGTCTCACCTGCCTGCGGGGCGACAGATTATGCAAAATGACTCTGCTTGGCTGTGCGAGTCCAGCCACAGTGACACCTGCACGAAGAGCCACTGGTTGTTGTAACAGCTAAGGCTCCAGTCACGCTCCTAAGAGCTGGCAGCATCAGTCTGACCTGGCTTGGCCATTAGAGTTGGCCTGGTACCAGGTATACCGGTATGCATGCACTGCACTGGGGTGGCACCCTGCACTGAGTGCCCCCGAGGCTCAGCCATGATGCAACAACATGCAGAACCAAGCCACGACATTGCAACAAGTTGCCACGTCACTGACATGCACTAGGCAGCTTCACAAGTTGAGTTCTGTGCCAGCAGGCTTTGGAGCAGCTGATAGCACTGATCGCCAATCATGCCATGGAAGGAAGGAAAGTTACCCTTGCCGGCTGCACGGCCCTTGGAATGATGGGCCCAATCATGCCATGATGGTACAGTGTACCCAACAAGTGCGATGGTGATACCACCCACAAGCTTGGCGTGCGAATGTTTCTGTTGTTTTGTGCTCTATAAGAATGATTCTTTGTCAGTCACGGTGCAGATGCCTAATGGTGATGTGCAGCTGAGGCTTGTCTAGTCTCTGTCAGATCACTTCAGCAGGAAGCATGGCATGATACAGTGCCGGGCTCAAGCAGATGGACTTTTAACTTTGATGGACAATAAGCAAGAGTCAACAACACCGCTCAGCCAGCCTGGCAGCAATTTGTCCCCTTTGGAGGGCCCGAAGGCCTGAATGAAAATTGTATAATGCTACGGCCCCTGCTGGCTGGCTGACTGCTTTTTTCCGCTGTGGTCCGACCGAGCTGCTGACTTTGTCATGACAGAATGATCAGTTACATAGCGCACCAGCTGTACAGTCAGGCCACCATGCTGGCAAGAGTGGAGCCTCCTGCAGCAGCATAGCCACAGTTGACAAATCTGCCACAGATCACATTCAGCATTTTATGTACAGCAGCAATCATCCAGCAACAAATAAGCTGCAAGCTCACCGTGACAACATCTGATGAGTCACAATATGTTGCACATGATTTTGGCCAGTCTAGCCTTGGCAGCAGCGACAGTAGCGTGAACCGTCACTCAGGGCCTAAGACACCTTGCCAGTTGAGCCACATTGACCCTGCCTGGCCCGCTCGAGGGACCTGGCAGTCTGTGAATGAGGGATGTACCAGGAGACCATGGCTCCAGGCCACTTCTGCCATACAGGCAACTGATAGACCCAGGCATTGAGCGGGCAAACATGGATAATCCTGCAGGTGCCATCTATACTCATCTTGGGATGCGCACTGAACTGATGCCGGAAAAGTGCTGTTTAAGAGAGTTTGAGTTGGCCCAGCTGCTGTGGGTGTAGGTGTCATCGTCATCCTGGCTCAGAGCCTGCAGCAGTATGACAGAGAGCGCCTGGTACCCAGAAGAGAGCCTTGCCTTGCCATTGCAGGACGGCTGGCACCAACAGCCCCCCTGCTACAGCATTTACTGGAACCAGCCTCTGTTGCAGACAAGCAAGTTCCCCATTGCCCCACTCCCATTCAGCAGCAGCAGCAGTGCTGAACAGCAGCAACTACACATCTGCATTTGCAATCAAGCAACAGCTGCAGCAGCGCACACAGCTCAAGGGCAACTCCTTTCTCACGCACCTTCTGCTCCTCCTGCTTCTTGTAGTACCAGGCCATCATGGCTTTCTGAGTGTCAGTGTCGGCAGGCTGCAACAGAAGAACAGTGGGCAGGGGCACAAGCAGCTTGGTGCATGGCGGGCACACATGTCAATATCACACCACAGTACATACTGCTCTGCACAGTGATGATGATGCACTGTGCCAACTGTTTAGTTGTGCCCTGGGGGCGGCCGCCAGCATAGCATCCGATGCCAATTTCTGGCCGGCTGCGGGCATGGGGCTGCGAGCTCAAAACTGCCAAACATGCAGCACCTGCCAAGCACTGTGATGGGTTTTGCTATTGCAGCACTTGGTATTTCAGACAGCCTGCTGTGGCACTCACTGGCTCCCTTGCAGGTGGCCCTTGACCCTTCTTCTGCAGCTTGACCACCACCCGTGTGCGTTCATTGCGTCCCATGTACTCGCTCAAGGGCTTGTCAGGTGCCAGCTGCTTTCCAGCAAACCACAATATAGAGGTTGCAGGGTCCATATCTACTCCTCCAAACTGCAGATAGATTGTGCAGACAACAGGTTGATGACTTCTGCCAGGACACAATGATGCGGCTGCCGGCTGCTGTAATCCACTGCCTGCTTACCCGTAGCAAAGAAGTGGTATTGAGTCATGACAGAATCTGACAAGAGCCAAGGCAGCCCCCTCACACCCAGGCTAACGTCCAATTGCTTACGTTTGTTCCTGCCACGTCTTCCCGCATCTCTAGGCATTGCCTGACAAAGTCCCACTCAGGTAGACCAGCAGGGTAGCAGATCATGACTGCACCCCTGATATTGTCTATTGCTGATTCAAGTGCTGCTCTGGTGAGAGGCTGTTTCTGCATAACATGAGCCTGCAAAAGGTACGTAAGGCAACGCAGGAGCATGCTGAGAACATTGCCACACACAAAGCTGTAGTGGCACGCAGCCCCAATGACAGAGCTTATGGCGATTGCCTTCAGAAATGTAGAACATTCTGACAGCAGTAGACAGTCCTTGTATAGCGTGACACAAATATTGCATGTGAAGTAACACATCATGCAGCTGAGTGCATACCTTCGAGGCTACTGCCACTGCTTGCTCCAGTTCGTGCAGAAGCTTCTTTGCCAGCTCAGGGTCACAAGCTGCAGCGAAGTATGATGGGTCAGCTCCAGCAAATTTCAATAACGTACGAACATCAATACTCACCGCTTCCTGTTCTTCTGCCAGTAGGGTCCATGGTGTAGTATGGGCCTTGTTCCACTGGCTCCTCGCTGTACTGGTCAATGCCCTGCTTGCTCGGCTCCTTGGCTGGGCCATACTTGGCCAGCTCCTCCCCCTCCAACTTAAGCCTCGTAACCCTATGCCTCAGGTTATAGATCTGAGCAAGCTCGTTGACCGTATGCTTCACGGATGCTTGCACTGATGTTTCGTAAAGCAACTGTTCATCCTCTGAATTCTGCAGGGATAAGCCGCCGATAAGATATAGGCTTGCAGCTAGAACAGCTTGCAGCACGATATGAGACGCACCTTCAAGTGCAGTAGCACCATTTTTGCGGGCGCCAAGCTTTGACGAGCTTGATGTGTTGCGAATTGGTGTCGAGAGATGCCGATAGGCCAATCCGTGATGACAACAGTTCTATGATATGTATGATTGCCATCATTATCACCTCTCTATGAGCTCGTTCTGTTAGCAGGTAGTCGGAACGCTTTCATGCGTGACACGGCCGCTTGCAATGTCTTTATTTTCCCAAACTTTGAGCATTGCTATCAGTCAAACACCTCTAGCTCTTTCAGAAACAGCTGCCAAGCTGTCCCAGCAATTCAAACCAGCACTGGCACTGTTTCTTAATTTTCTTCTGATTCTCAGCATTAAAGTTAGAGTAATCTTGGCAGGGTGGCATCACATCTTCAATCAGCGCTCGGCAGCCTGCATGATTGTTAACACTGTTCCCTGTCTTGACGGTAGATGTCGACACCCCACATCATGCAAGCTGGCTGCATATCTGACATCTACGAAATGCCAGACTCATCAAGTGTGCAGCAGGTCTTAGAAGGCATGGCCTGAATCCAGCAGCTGATTGCTATGCACCCAGCTGTGCAGCAGCCTGCAGCAGCTACAGACCAGTCACGGCCGATCACCTCTGGACGAGATGCTCGTGTCGAACTTCAAATTAAGGAGCAGGAAGTCTCTCAGCTGCGTATCGCAGCTTTGCGAGCACTGGAGCAGCAGGTTCGAAATGCAAACACATCCATTTGCAGTTCACAATTCACCAGTAATGTCACAAGTAAGCAGTCCAAAGGTCCCCAGCAAAGTGCACACGTTTCTTTTGCAGTTGGCGGAGTCCCAGAGCCGATATACGCAGCTGAAAGCGCAATTTGAAGAGCTCAAGTCTGATTTTCAGTACAACCTGCAGCTGCTGGCTGAGCGCGATGCAGACTTGGAGCAAGCAGATGCAGCAGCTGCCAGAGCTGCAGCTGAGGGCACAGCTAATGCAATCACCATCAGCCAGCTGCAGGTGCAGTTGGCGCAGGCACAAAGTGGTAAGCTGGTCACCTGCACAATGCATGGAGCAGCTTTAGAAGCCTGTTGTTTCAGTCCAGTGGCTGATGCCCTGGAGCACTTGCCAACATGCACAGCGGCAGGTCTGAGTCTCCTCCCCGTCACACCCTACTGTCGGTTTGTTAGATGCAACTGCTGCTCTGCGCATCTCTGCAGATGCTGGGCTTGAGCGTCAACGGGCAGCAGATGCAGCCGCTGGCTTCAGCCTGAAATGCCAAGAGCTCCAGCAACGCTTAGAGCAAGAGCGCAGCAGCAAAGTAGCAGCATTGCTGGAGCAGAAGGAACTGTACGAAAAGCAGAAGCATTCTCTGCAGCGCTTGCTTGCTGAAGCAGAAGAGCAGCTTGAGAGGCAGCGGCGTGAGCTGTCAGCAAGCTTCCTACTGCAAGCACAGCAGCTGGAAGCCAGACATGCTGGGGCAGCCGCTGATGCTAGGGCAGAGGCAGCCACAGCAGCAGCACTAGCAGAGGCTCGTGCAGCGGAAGCAGCAGCTGCTCAAGATCAAGCAGCACAACAGATTGCCAGAGCTGAGGTGATGCTCAATGCCAATCAGATACCAAATGTCTTGAGCATGGCAGCAGTGTGTAGTTCTGTAATCACTTGCCAGCCACATGTGCTGATGCTTTTCCTAGAAGGACCACTTCTGACATTTGAGTCAGCAGGCACTGCTCGCAATCGTTCCTGATGCAACCCTCTTTTGAAAGGCGTCTGCCGCCTGCATGGCACCTGGGTGTGCCTCATCTTCACATCCACGCTGTGTGCTGCAGGCCGCTGAAGTGAGAGCTAGGGCTGCAGAGTTGGCACTTAAGACAGCAAAGGCAAAAGCAGAGCTGGCTCAAAAACAGCAGCAGGAGCAGCTGGCATGTATGCAGGAACAGCTGCTGGAGGTGCAGCAGCAGCTACAGGTGGCCTTGGTAGAGAAGCAGGTTCAGGTACGCCTACAGTGCATATGCGAATTACTGGCATGCTGCTGGGGCCAGGGTGCTAGCATGCACTTACGGTGTAGTGTAACGCCCCAAAATGCTGAACAAGCAGCATGACGGCCTGATTTATAAATTGGAAATGCTTGGCAGGCGTTCCCTATCGTTCCCTCTGTTCCTTACAGGCAACCGAGTTGACATCCGAGATCAACAGCCTGCAGCAGCGGCTACAGGACCAACAGGATAAGGCTGCAGCAGCAGCAGCAAAGCAGGCCAGCACACATGAGCAGCAACTGCAGCAGCTGCAACAGCGGCTCCATGCAGCTGTTTCAAAGGGTGCTGCTCAGTATGCTGAGGCGATGGAGTCAGCTGGTCAGCTGAGGGGCCATGTGAAGGAGCTGGAGGGCTTGCTGGAGCTCATCAAGGCAGAGAGGGATGCACTGCAGGTCAGAAAAGAGTGAGGAAGCTTGACTGTGCAGCATGTAACTTGGTTCTTGCTGGTTGGTATCTGCAGGCGAGTTATAGTAGTGGGCATAAGTTCCAATGGAAAGCACGAACAGCTGTAAATGCCAACCAATACACAAGCAGCATCAGGCTGTTGTTTCATATGCCTAATCCACCCATAGCCTGGCTTGCGCCCTTCTGCAGTACTTGTCAAGCAGTCTGAAAGCCGTTGTCTGTGTTGTTTGCAAGTCATGTGACACTGCACCACTGCCATTGCCTATCTGTGCAGGAGCGCCTGGCAGCAGCAGTCACTGATGCTGTAGCTGCAGCAGAAGCAGCTGCTGATGAGGCACAGCAGCAGATATTGCAGCTGCAAATGGAAGCAAGTGGGCTGTGCACAACCAACAAAGCGTTGCACCAGGCCCTGGAGGAGGTGCATGCAGCAGCAGCTAGCTACCAGGTGAGAACAGCCGCCATGCACCGGCAGTGTACTTGTTTACGATAGGATTTCAGTCCTATTGCATGGGGCTGAACCGCATACTCACCGTGCTGGCACAACCCTGTGCCAGTCAAGATCAGGGCAAGTGCATGACAACTGCTGCAAGCCGGTGTCATCTGCCTCACGGCTGTTTCTGTTGTGGTTGACCTTGCAGGAGCAGCTGGTGTCAGCCAGTGACAGAGAAAGAGAGCTGCAGCGGCAGCTGCTGCAAACACAACTGATTGTGGAGCAGCAAGCGGAACAAATATCCAAGGCACAGCCGCAGCAGCGGCCAACAGCATTGGTTTCCGCAGCTGCAAAAAATGAAGCAACAGCACAGGATTTGCAGAAGCAGTATGCGGCAGCAAAAGCTGCTCTGGTGCAGGCTCAGCAACGAGTAGCAGCACAAGAGTTAGAGCTGCAGCTGTTGCGGCATCAGCTCGCAGCTACTGCATCAGCATTCGGGCCTGGCAAGAGCAGTGGCAATGCCGCAAGTGATGTGAGACACCCAGCAGGTCCAGCCCACAAGCACCCCCTTACTGTTGGCATGCCCTCCAGTTCCCCTAGCACTGAACCTTCTGGGATCAGTTCCTTGGACCCTGACCTGTTCTCAGGCCTGCTCTCACCCCTGGGCAAACTGCCACCAGCTCCCGGCAGTGGTGCGTCCTTCTGGCTGGGGCCTGTCAGGGGCTTCGGCTCGGACACTGCTGCTGGCATTGGTCCACTAGACAGCAGCAGTTATAGAGCAGCCGCAGGTGCCAGTCATGGTGAGCTCAATGCAGCATCAGCCGATGCATCAGAAGCCAAATCTCCTGGTGGTCCAGCTGCAGCTCAGTCTGGCCAGCCCCCTTCAGCCACTGCTGGTGCAGAGGCTGCAATGAGCAACAGCAGAGGTGGTATTGTTGGCATGCTTGGTGCTGAGGTATTGGGAAACAGCAGCAGAGGGGGTCAAGCAAGGTCCCAGAATTTGAGCAGCCTGAGGAACAGTCTGGAGGAGGCCAACTTAGTGCTTCTTGGGAGCCCCAGGCCAGGCAGCCACCAACAGCAGCAGGGTTGGCAGAATGACGGCAATGCAGGTATGACTTGCCGCTGTGTCGCCACCCTCGCCACAATCAATACGTTATCTGTCAGCGAACAATACAGCATTGCAATCATGTCAGTATAGCTGGCTGGTCATATGCAGATGAGCATTGCTCCTTTGTCCTGCATTGTGCACCTGCGCCAGGCTGTCCATGTCAATGACCCATGTCCTGCCTGCATCTCGCAAGGTCTGTACCTGTCAAGTCTGTGTCAGCAGCAACCATACTCGCAACAACCAGGCTGATATCTCCCACCCTGCAGGTGGTTCTGGTGCTGTCATCAACAGCAGCAGGGATGTGCTGGCCCTGACTTCCAAGCAACAGGAGCTAGCTGCTGCCCTGATTGCCGCTGAATCCACCAATGAACGGTTGAGAGCCATCATTGCAACACTCAGGAGAGAGATGGAGGAATTGCAGGCAACAAGTAGGCCACCTACAGTATGCTGTCAAATCTGACTCTCACCACAGCATCAGTTCTGTCAAGAGCTGTCTGCCAGCATACACTCCTCGCGCAAACGCCCTGTCGCTGGCGTAGACGCGGGCACTGACAATTGCCATGCACCTGTTGGAGTTCGTGGTAGACAGTCGCTTCCTTGAGCCTCATTGCAGGGTGGTGGTGTCATTGCTCATTGCCATTGTGGCCATCAATGTGTGCCTTACACTGCTTGCTCACAGCTTGCTAGACCTATAACTTAATTCATCAACCAGCATACTTCTTGCAGATCTTGTTGCGGCACAACAGTCAGTGAAGACCAGCAGTAGCAGAGGGTTGGTGACTGCAGGGGACAGTGCTGCAGCAGCTGCAGGCTCAGCTGCCGCTGATGGCACTGCACACCCTAATTCTACTGCCACGCCAGGATTGTGCAACAGCACAGCAGCAGCACACTGTGTGGAAGTGTCAGTGCTTCGTGCTGAGCTGGCGGCATCAGATGCTGAGGTGGACCAATTGGTGTCACACGTTGCATTGCTGCAGCGCCAAGTGAGCTCTGCAGCTGCAGGCCGGGGTGCTCCCGCTGGCAGTGCAGATGAAGTCCTGGCATCTGAAGTTGACTTCCTGAGGGATGTGAGTCTGGCTGTGACCGGTTGTAATGACACTCAGCAGCACACTCATCAAAGCAAGTTACATGGCACATCTGCCTCCTGAACACAACCCACATAGTCTGCTATCACAGTGTAATACCTGGTCAAGTGCTGTCTGTATTGTGCTGCCCTGCAGCGTGTGGCAACTCTGCTGAAGGACAACCGCCACTACCGCAGACAGGCCATGCAGGTGCAGCTGGCAGCAGCAGGGGCGAGTGACGACAGCGTGCAAAAACATGTGCTTGCCTTGCCTGACTCAGCAGCCAGCAATTACAGCCGGCAACAGACACCGCAAGCAAAGCCAAGTGCAGCAGATGATGCTGCACTTGACAGCCTGGCTGCTGCTGCTGACGGGGCTGTTTTGGGGTCTGCAGCAGTTGGTGAGTTGTCTGAGCTCCGTGAGTCGCTGGCTGATGCTGAAGAGCAGTTGGCGCTGCTGGGTGATGAGAACGAGCGGTTGATGGAGCTGAGCAACAGTCTGAGAGCAGAGAATGAGCAACTGAAGACCATGCAGGTGAGACCGACTGACATGTGACCTGCAGCTATGCAGCTAGGAGGAAGATGCAAGCATTGCTGATGAGGCTAACAGGATTAGGTTGTGCAGCCGTTGCCATGGCATGCTTGAGCCTCCCAGCACCAAGGTGCCGATGAAGCTCATGACAGCAGTGATCATCAGCAGCCCCAAGACGGGCTCGATGAAGCTCACCTGCCCATTCGTCCTGATGACAGTCAAACACCGCTGTCATGAACCACACCCGGCCACAGCTGCACGAGGACCAGGGGTATCTGCAACTTGGCAGTGACTGTTGACCTGGTGGTTGGTTGTTTGATGCTGTGCGCACCCTGCAGCTGCTTGATGGTACAGCGGGAAGTCCAGACAGGCGGGACTTGCAGCAGAGCAGCAGAGCCCACCTGATGATGTGGATGAGCAGAAGCATGCCACACCCACTGGCTTTGCCGGTGCCCATACCAGTGCCTTGCCCATCACCACCAAGGCAACCATCTTTGAATATGCTGCCTGGCAACAGTAGTGTTGCTGCCGACATGCAGCAGCAGCAGCAGCAGGTGTCCTGGCAAGGTTGGCAAACGCAGCAGCTCCAGCATCAATCTCAGCCATTGTCACAACAAGGGCAGCAGCAGGAATCTGGGCCATCAGAGCTGTTGATCTGGCAGCAGAGCCAGCCACAGGAACACTTGCAAGCCAGTGGTCAGCAGCTGGGGCCCAGCCACCAGCAACACCAGCAGCAACCCAGTTCATGTGATATAGGACAGCACCCACAGCATGGACAGCCTGCTGATAAGCCCAAGCTGCTTCATGTTCAAGCAATGCAGCCCAGCAGACCCAGCAGGGACATCCCTGCAGCTGCTGGTGACACCAGCAGCAGCACTCGCAGCGCAGCACAAGCAGTCGCAACGTTCAGGGCAGCAGCTGCACATGCTGCCAACAGGGCAAACAAGCAAGCTGGCGTCAGCAACGCTGAAGATGGCAGCAGCGGTGGCGGTGGCGGTCTTGAAAGTGATCATGGTAGCAGTAGAACGGCTGCTGTTGTACAGTTTACATCTGCTGTACCTCAGCAGCAGCGGCAAGAGCCCCATGCATCAAGACCACGGCTTGCTGCTCTGCAGCGCAAGCGTTTGCAGCAGAGCTCTGGAGGGAGCAGCAGGCAGCTGAGGGTGAGGAACTACAACATACTGGATGATGAAAAGGCTGCTTCACCAACAACAGCGGCTTCAGCTACCACAGCAGCAAGGCATGCTGTGCTTGTTCAGGTCCAGCAGCAACAGCAGCGGACTGCTGGCTGAGCGCTTGCAGGGACTCCCTGCATACAGTGTATGCAAGGTATAGCACATTGTTGCTCTTGTGGACGGGCCCTAGAAAGTTCTACATGGTGCTGTTGGTGTGATGCATACGAGGTCCTACAAGTGACATAGACAACATGGTCAACATTTCCATTTGTACATGTCGTCCTTGCATGAGCTGACTCTCCTTTTGACATAGTGGGCCACTTGCTGGAGGATGCAGCAACAGTCAGCACACCAAAAATGTTAAGGTGAGGTTGGTGATTGTCTGTTTGGGTACTGTCTGTTAGCGAGCTTGCATAGTACAACTTCAACTTTACTTGGATTGCCATGGCATATGCATCATGGTTGCCACTTGATTGTGCACATGTTTGGAGTAATCGAGTACAGACATCAGGAACATGGATGGAGATCGTCTCTATGGACCCTTCAACTTCTTCAGCATGTGGTCATTTGGTTCAGCGTGTGATCAACTCTACATACGTGCATGTTACAAGACAAATTCTGCAGGTGTGCGTTCAGCGAGTACACTGGCGAACACCGACATACAAACCACTACCTAGTTACACAACACATCACTAGATGAGCGAACATCACAGCCTGTTGGCCATGATGCCCTGCACCACTTCCAGTGTGTACCAGTTTAGGCATCAGCCCTCCACCCCAACAACTTGATGAGCTGCAGATGCATCCAACCGCAAGTCCACACAGCAATACATGCAGCTGCTGCTCACTGCACACAGGCCATACCTGCTGACCAGGCTGTAGCTGCACAAAACGCTCTTGTTCTCTCACTCACGCATCAGCTGGCAATGCAACATTGAAGACCCAGTATCAACACTGCCGGCTGCAAAACTTCATGTACACACGTCAACAGTCACACTGCGACTGTCCCGGAGACAGGACAGTCTGACTGACCCAATTTATGAGACTGGGACAACCTCCTTCTCGGTAATGCGCTCGTACACCTCACGCACCTTCAGGCCAATGATGGTCTGCAAAGGGAGCACAAAGCAACATATTGGTTGATAACTGATTCAGGCCTGGCCGCAACACAGTCAGCACTGCTTGAGCAACACTGTTAGCAGCAGTATGCACCAAACGGGTGTCTTGTGACTGCAAGCTGGGTCTAGTGCGGCCCTGCTGATGCTCAATGGTACCCTGCTGCTGCGTACCCACAGCCAAGCGGCTCATGGACATATGGGCCACTCGTGCATGTTACACTGCTCTTCCTCACCTGCAGCAGGCCTGTGCCGTTGTTGCTGCCAGGGAACTGGCTGTTCTTCAGCATCTGCTGTGTGATCTCTCCATAGAACTTTGCGCTGGTGTTGCTGAGGTGGCTCTCCACGTAGATGAGCTCCTCAAGCTTGTCAAACTGACCATCCATCTCCAGCACAGACACATCCTCACCGTACCTGTGGCACAACATCATGGCACACTGCTGGTGAGCGCCAGTAGTACCCAAGGTGCCAGCTCTATGGGCCATGTTCCTCAAACACCGTGTTGCCTGCAGCAGTATACTCTCCACACAGCCCACAAGGCATATGCCAGTATGGACGCCACCTGCAACAGCCAGGGGCCGCGTCCAGCTGCCATACCCCAGTAGCCACTGCCAATACTTGCTGTGGCAGCTGTCACACAGTGGGCTGCTTACCAAGTGTCTGGGCCATAGTAGAACTTGATGCCTGGGAAGCTGCATGTGAGCTTGCGGCCGCAGGGGATCCAGCTGATGGTGCTGCCCTCGTCAAACAGGTACACTGGGTCAAACAGCTTCTTGCCCTCCTTCTGGATCAGGCGCACGCGCAGGATCTTGCCCTCATCCTCAGGCACAAGCTGAGTTGGCAGTACCTGTTAGGGAGGGAGGAAGAAGTGGCAGGGACGGGAGTAAAGAAGATGGCATCAGGGGATGCTATGCCACCAACGGCAGGACCTGGATGAACAGTTGCACAGGCTACAAGTTTACACCTTCACAGGCGGCCAGTTTAGGGTGTTGGGAAAAGGATACCTGCAGTAAGTATTGGACATGAGTGGTGTCTGCAAGGTCCCAGAAGATGCCATGAACAGTCACACACTGTACCTGAATGATCATGTCAGCGTGCTTCTTCTGTGGGTCAATGTAGGCATCAAAGTCTGGCTTACGGGCCTCGATGGACTTCTTGATGCTGTCCAGGCTGTGGCCACGCTCAGCCATGTCACGCTGGATCTTCCAGGCAAACTTGATCTCATCGCTGATGTCCAGGTAGATCTTGAAGTCCACCAGGTCACGAACCCGGTCATCATAGAAGGGGTGCAGACCCTCGATCACAAGAATCTGTCACATCATACAGCAGCAGCCAGCGTGAACCAGGGTGCATGTGGGGTTATTTAAATCCTCCAGAGGTTTTTATCAACCCTGGAGATCCCAATCAGGTCAAGACAGACTTATGTCACGGCTGGACAGAGAACATCATTGACCACTGCCACTACTCACGTTTGGGCTGGCAATCTTCTCTGCTGGGTCCAGGTTTCCTGTGACATGGTTGTAGATTGGCTTGTCAACTGCCTTGCCTTCCTTAAGATCCTTCACCTGTGATGAGGGACACACCATGAGACACAGGTGAGGGTCTATCCAGGACTTTCATCTCAAGGATGCCTGTTCACCATGATACAACCCTGTAACTGGCCTCCAGGATGGCTCACCACACCTGCGCTTTGACCGGTGCTTGTTGCGTCAACTGTTGGATACTGAGTTGCTTGCAAGTTGACCATTGGCTATTGACTTCTGCTGCTGCTCACACCGCGGAGTGAAAACGCAGCGCCCACACACACTGCCAACTGTTGGATCATCAATTGCTTTCCAATGCGTCAAGTCTGCCAACTGCATGTCTTACCTGCTCGTACATGAGGTCAAAGTTCTGAGCCTCAGGTGCCAGAGCAGTGACTCCCTTCTCAGCACGGCCCTTCCTGTCCAGGCAGTGGTAGTCATCCAGGCAGATGACAGTGGTCATGTCGCTGATCAGAGTGTTGGAGTCGGGGTTGCCACCTGGAGAAAGTACACAGACAGGACAATCATGCAGTAACTGAAAATGCATGATCCATGAGTCACAATTACTGTAGCCTGAAAATATAGGCTGCCTTGACTGAGAGCAACTCACTGTGCTGTTGAGCTGCTTCCATGAGATAGAGGCTCCAAGCATGGAAATCTGAGTGTCCCGTCTGTACTGCACTTTTGCAAATACCAATTTTCAGCAGTGCAGCTGACATTCACTTCCACTGGCAGCTGTCAAACACCTGCTGCTGCTGCCCCACACCCATGGCCTCTACTATGCTGAATAGCACCTGTGCTGGTGCACAAGCGGCGTCCTGCAGCAACTGTTACAACTGCAGGCGGCAAGTACCTCGCCCTGCATTAGTGCTGACAGCACCCACCCACCTGTTGGGGGCTTGGGGGCGCCACCAAAAATGCTGGTCATACGACGCATGAATGTGGACTTGCCGCAACCTGCAAGCGCCAGAATGGACAGTGCTGGGTAAGCAATAAAGCGGGATCGAAAGGAGCTGCTTCCGGCAGTTCTTTGGTAACATACCTGAGTCGGCAGCCAGACCGATAACAACGGTCTTGCCATCCTTGGCATTGCGCACGACCACAGAGCGGGTCCTGCTAACGCGGGCCTGCAGTAAGATACAAGGCAAACGATCATCAGCACAGATGATCGCACCGTCTGCATACAGACTCTGCAGCTTGTCGAGTCTCTGCTACGTGCTCTACCAACTGATTCAAAGTCACTTGCTCTCTCAATGCGGGTGGGTATGCAAGCTAAAGCATGCACCCTGAAAGGAAATCTGGTCACGGGCTTCCAGGCTTTGCCTACTCTGTACAATTAGCTATCAACGTACTAAACTCTGCAAGTTGTTGCTGCGACTGATGCGTACCTGCTGGCCTGCAGGCACCCTTGCCCTGCACACGAAAGAATGCAACGTCAGGGTAGATCCCGTTGATGCTTAGCTATTTATATACCATACAGCGTGGTGATTCCTACAGCGGGCAGGCCAGCTGGCACAGCTTAGAAATGCTACATGTCTTGCACAATCGCGAGCAGCACTGCTCACCTGACGGGCGCCCTGAAGGACATTGTGGATGCTGCCATTGTGACGTTGCTGCCAGCGACAAAAGTGGGAACACATGTGCTGCCTGCCGCACGTCAACTACTACTGCAGGAAGGAAGTCCCTCCCGTTAGCTCCTGTACCCCAAACCATGCGCGAGTTGACCGGTTGCTATGCTGCATTGCACGTCGTGACCACGTGATTAACTAGTCCATGTTTGGCGTGATATATTTAGATGAGCAAAGCTACAACAACCTGTTCGGATCTGCCATTGGCTCCTGTATCGCAGATCGGCTGCACAAGTTCATTACCATTTCTTCGAAGGGAAGCAGATACACCAGATGATGGCATGTATCTAATGCAACGACTAGGTTGTGGCCTCTCTGCCTGCTGCTGCAGAGGGCATGCAACAAGCAGCAGGGCACATACATCTCATAATCTATTGTTAACCAACCTCCCACTTGCATTTTTGCTGCTGTTTTGCTGCACTTCTTTTTGTTGAAACTGCTGCTGCTGTGCTTCATCACCAGTGTCCTCGTCTTGATCCATGCTCTGCACCTGTGACCCTCCTGCACCCCGTGTTGCTGCAGCAGCAGCCAACTGCTGCTGCCTGCTGCTACCAGCCACGTTAACTGCTGCTGCTGCTGGACCCGCACCTCCTCCGCCTGTGCCTCTAGGTTGCAAGGCTGTGCTGCGGCTGTTGCTGTTGTCCCTGTTTTGGTAAGCTGTCGGGTGCAGTTTGAAGCCAAACACACGAGGGACATACTTCTCTGTGCTTTTAGGCGGCCGATACATTGGATATGTCATAAGCATCAGATGAGGGAAGGTTGTTCCAAAGTAAGCCCCATCAATTGAGCACTGCAGCAGCAAAGCAGCAGCACGACATGCACTGGCAGTATTTAGCACACCTCGCGACATGCATTGGCACTTCAACAGCTGCTGGATACAATGCATTCAGCAACACTGCGCAGCCAGCAGGCCTGTATTAAACGTGCTGACCAGGAGCTGACCTGCTGGCAGGCACGACTACACCAACTACACCGGGATGCGATGATCTGATGCCTTGAAACCTCTAATTTACCCACTGGTGTTAAACGCCTTCTCATCATTTCCTGAAATTCACCTGATAGTCTATACGCGGGTAATAGATGTCTTCACACTTGGGGCAGAAGATCTTGACTGTGCTGGTACCTGGCAGATCACTGGTGCCAACAGGCAGGCAGGGCTGACCATCACACAACACCCTGAAGCAAGAAAGCATCACATGGCCAACAGCAGTCACGCGACTGACGTCAAGACACTTGCCACACCCTCAAATGTGCTGCTGAACAGACATCCTACTGTTGCAAGCGTCACATGGCCATGGATGGGTATGCACTTTTAACATGGTAATGCATGACAAGACTTCCTGAGCAACAGCAACACAGGAAAGCACCTGCTGCTGGGACACACACAAGTTGAAGTTTGGCTTGCTGCTCATGTCAGGTCCTGTTACTGATGATGTGCACCACTGCGATTGCATCTGCAAGTGTTAACTCTATTATGCCTGAAGCATAAAAGTCGGTTTTGCTAGGCTGTGAAGTTGCAGTCCAGGCGGTGCACAGCTCAGCACCACTGCTGACAGTGCCTACCTTGGGCATCTGCCAAAGTCACAGTTTTTGAACTTCTCCAGCATTGCTGTCAATCCCCGTGCTGTGACAACATAGCGCGCGTGGATGAGCCCATACAACATCTCTGCTGCATTTTCCAACATCTCATGCTGCTGATCTGTCAACATGACATCTGCTGGTGGTTCGTTGTCCAGGATCATATCCAGCGCATACTCATAGTAGGGTACCTGTGCAGACAACCAGGCGGCCAGGCAGGACAAAGGCATGACCACCACATCACATCACATCACATCACATCACACACAAACAGCAACCAACACCAGCTGGCAGTGCAGAGGGACACCACTGAAGTGCAAAAGCCAGCATGTGAGCCTGCCAGCTGCCTGGCGCTACAGTTACCTGCTGATCAGAAGCAGGCAGGCGCAAATTGTTATTCTACATGTCTCAACAGCACATTGCTGCACAGCTGTGCGTGCAGCTGCATAATGTCCAAGCGCCTGATCAGGTACACCTGCGTCTGCTTTTAGAGGCGCCTGACCTGACTTGCCAGACCACTGAGGTTGAAGTCATCCTCGATGTAATCCTCGTCCACCTCACAAAAGAACTCGTTGCCTCGCAGCCCACAGAACCAGCTGATCCAGCTGGGTTCGTCAGCATCAGAGCCTGACATGTCCTCGCTGTCTTCGCTGTCGGACTCTGAAACCAGGTCCACAGAGTCAACCTGAGGCAGAGCGTGCAACAGCCGCAACAGTCAAATGAAATGATGCTGTAAAGCAGTGGTAGATGAGGACTATGGCAGACAGGACTTGTTGTTGGCAGCAGCAGTGACCATTGTAAAGCAATCTGGCAAACGACACTTTGGTCAAAGGGTTAAAGGTAGGCCCTTGCAATGCAACCTAGACTAGAAAGGGGAAGGCTACGCAGCAGTAGTGTTTACTCAAAGGCTGAGCCAATGCCTGCCCAGAGTGTGGCCTCCACTGCTGCTGGCATGCATGAGATGACAGTATGCCAGCAAATATCAATGTGGCACAGCATGCAATATTCGCATGATAGTAGCCATTATGTGACAGTCGCCAGCCAATGTCAATAAAAACACACAAGATATGGCATAAATGCTGTGATCACGCACCTGCTGATGTGCCTGCCTGGCTGCCATCCTGTGGACCGATGCTATGAGGCTGATCACCGCCCTGCCGTTGGAGCACTGGGGGCCTCCAGCCGACACTATGCGTCCAATATCAGATGGCTAGCAGGCCCCAAGACGACTGACAAAACGTTTGGTGGCCGAGGCCTTGGCAGTCTACATAAATGAGATAACACAGCAAGACAGCAGAGGGCAGCTGCTAAGGACCTTTGCAGCGAGCTGTGCAATACCAAGGCAGCTGTGACATTGTATACATAACGGTTGGTTGATAGAAGCCCAGTACCTCGGCCAACTTGCTTGCAGGTGGCGTATGGCAGCAATGATCAACGCGGGCCCAAGCCACAAGCCTAAGTCTGGTATAGTGGGAGCATGCCACCTGCACAACCCCTCTAAATGCAGATTAACCAAAAGTCCGTTATACTGTGTCAAACAAGCATGCCGTTCTCAACTACGCTGCCTGAAGGTCTAGAAAGACACATGCCGCGCGGCAGAGGCCGATGCCAACCTGCTATGCTCGCTAGAGTATCCGTTCTTTGATATAAGACTGTAAACGGCACCCCGATCCTGTGCAGCAAGATATGTAAGCTTACTGATTTCTATGCGTCGCATGCTATCTATGCCTGCAATCTTTGTAGACTTGAATTAGAAAGACACCCGGAAACGTGGTCGACATGTCTCATCAGTCACGGGAGGTACAACCCTTGCCCGGTGAGGGGTAGCTTGCTCTGCAGCCCGGGAGGGGCCCCTCCCGGAGGGGGTAGCTTGCTCTGGATCTTCCCTTTTGTAGAGTTTTACATGCTTGAGTGACATATGCCATTGCAGCTTTGCCGAGGAGGGCTGTTTGATGCTACTGCGTCAATAGGGCAGTACTGTGACATTGGACCTGCACTACCGACAAAGCTGGTGATAGACACCACAAGACACTGGTCAATGGGTTTTCCTGCGTCTGTGCCTTCTCAGAATCTTGTGGCGGCTGTGGACTTCGGGGCCTTTGTGTGGGCGAAAGCCGTTTTAAGGTGAGTGTACACATGTCAGGGCATATGCCATACTATGGCATTTCAACTTGCTGCACGAACCATGTTCTGTTACATGTAGGCAGATCATCCAATATGGGCTCAATCTCTTTCACATGAAGGGCACAGGCACAAGCACCACCAGGCTGGCGCCCCAAACGCCTGTCAGCGTATTTGCCATCGCATCATGCCAAGGTTGAGTCAACCTGCTGCATGGCTCCAAGCCCAAAAAAGAAGAGTTTTCTCTTGGGTACCCACCGGTGTGTGTGACCTGACTGCCAGTGGCACTGCCAGTGCCTGAGCCTGAGTCAGGGTGTCACCAGCCTACAGGCTGTGCCAGCAGTCTCTCAGTCACAATAACTGTGTCAGTTGTTGCATGAGCTGAATCTCCACGGAGCCTCCGTGGATAACATCAGACATGGCAGCTCATGCACACAATACAAGAAATTGAGCCATGCGCACAGTATGCACTGTATGCTTCATCTTTGGTCGCCATGTCCTCTTTGGTAGCTATGTGCCCTGCCGGGCGTGCACTGCCCGCGGGCATACTGCGCAGGGAAAGCCGACAAACTCTGCAGTGACAAGAATAAGCAACGCCTTGTCACAAAACGTGCAGTCTGTAGAACCCAGCTACTTCACTGGTGGCATAGCACTATATACCCCACTACCACCTGCATAAAGTTGGACATTATGACCACATGATTGACATGCAGCTGCTGTACACTCCAGCATTGGTGCAGCACAGGCATCATTACAAGCTCTCACATATATACACATGACACATGACATGAAACAGCCACTCTCAACTTGTTGCATGGCTCAATTTCTTTTACATGATGCATGGTGTTGAAGTGCAGTACAAGGACACATCTAAGACCATGGACAATGCACTGATGCACACCATAAGCACACTTGAAGTAGCATAGAAGCCAAGAGTCTTGCAACAACATATCATGCTTGCTTTGGTCAAGAAAGACATTACCAATACAGTACAATACCAATACAATTGGGGGACTCCAATCCCTCCCTGCAGTAGCCAGCGAGTCAGCGGATGGCTCATGGGACGCATTACAGAATGCAGCCTTTGGGTGCAATGATGACATTATTGCGGCCCAGAGGCATGTGCCCTGCAGCATACAGCTGCAAAGATATGTTGCAACCTTTGACTCTGCAGGCTGCAAGTTACATGCAGCCAGACAAGGTGATGGTGATGACACGACCTGCTTGCCGCAGCCAAAACAAGCCAAGAACAACTAGCATTGGTGGCCATCAGAAGCAGCCGCAGCATCAGTCTTGATGCTTCGGATGTCCCTGGCAGGCCTGTACAGCTTGAGTAGCAGTGAACTGCACACTACGGATACGCTGCTGGCAGCCATGGCTAGGGCAGCAATCCAGGGCGGCAGCAGGCGGTGTGTGGCAGGGAACAGGACACCTGCTGCCAGGGGAATGGCGCATGTGTTATAGCCATATGCCCACACAAAATTCCAGGCCATGCGATGATACGCCCTGAAGGACAACAAATGCAGCAACAGAAAACATGAGAGTGTGAAGAGGCAGGGTCAGCTCATATACACCAAACATCAGAGGCAAGGGGTGAACTCGCCGTCCAGCATCATCTGCCCTGATACATGACACTGCAGGCTGTGTAAAGCTCCTGCAGATCACACGAGTGCAACATCCTTCCCGTAACCTCTGACTGTCCACACAGCACGATGTGTGTATGATACTTGCTATTGCAGCGACAGAAACGCAGTTTAACCAAGCAATGCTTGTTCTTTCCCTCCTTTCATACAGATGCCTTTCCCAATCCCTTCTCTCCAGTCTCCTCCCCCTCATCCCGGTCCCCCTCCACACTCACTTTGAACTGATGTCAAGGGCCACCAGCACATCACTCAGGCTGTCCTTCATGAGGATGATGTCAGCGCTCTGTGCCGCAATGTCAGCACCACCACCAATGGCTATGCCAACATCAGCCTCAGTCAGAGCAGGACTGTCATTGATGCCGTCACCCACCATGGCAACACAAGCCCGCCGCTGCTGGTGATGGTCCCGCAGCATCACGCGCCTGACTGCCTGCTGAAGTGTCCTTGGCAGATGTAGCAGGGGGCTGCATGTTGTGCTGCTGGGTGATCTGGCATCACTGCTGATTTTGGATTCCTGGTGCTGCTTGTTTCTGAGTTGCTGGATCATGTGCACTTTCATTGCAGGTGTGGCTTCAGCAACCACCTGAGGCAGGGGCAAGTCCAGCTTATGAGCGAGGGCAGTGGCAACACGCCTGCAGGTGTCACAGCAAAGAAGTGCAGACATGTCAGCAGCACCAACCCCCACCTAACAGCAGCGACTGCATCCACCCCGCACTCCTGGGTGAGGTGACTAGCTGCAACAAGGCATCAGAGCTCATGCCTGTGTCTCACCTCAACCGGCAATACTGGAAAGAGATATGTCCAGCTGATTCCACCAGTGACATGAGCATGTCAGCCAGGTTTGCAAGCATTGCACATGAACCTGGTTCAAGATGCCACATGCAGCTGCTTCTGGCTCACCTGCTGTCCCCCGTGATCATCCAGCACTGCACCCCTCGCTCCTTCAGCGCCCGCAGCACACCCGCTGACTCACACTTCACAGCATCAGCAATCACCAGCATGGCAACAGCAGTGCCACCCACCGCTGCCAGCACCACGGTGGCACCAGCAGATGTCTCCAACTGCGCTTGAGAGTCCCTCACACCCTTGGGCAGTGCCAAAGCCTGCTCCTCCATCCAGGCAACGTTGCCAATCAGCACAGGTATCCTGTCAGGGTGTGGCGGGCTGCCGCCTGAGTCGCGGTCCTGTGAGGCATCAGGCCTGTCATCACTGCCAGTGCCAGGGGCACTACCTGCTGAGGCTGCTGCTGCTACCACCTGTAGCCAAGCAGCTGGTACAGAGGCCTTGATTCCACGACCTGGAACTGCCTGGAAGTCCTCAACCGACAGATCAGGAGTGTCCAGATTCATGACACCCGTGCTGCCCTGTCGAGGGTCTGCCTGCTTGTCTGACACTGCCTGCTGCTGCTGTGACACATAATCAACCACTGCTTTGGCCAAGGGATGCTCACTGCAGGACTCCACCGCTGACAGCAATCTCAGCAGCTGCTGCTGAGCATGCTGCATGCTGTTGCTGCTGCTGTCAATGGCGCAATGGCCTGCTGCAGGTGATGCATGCAGGCCTCTGCTGCTGATTGCATCCGCATTCTGCTGCTGCTGCTGCCGCTGGAAGCTGTCATGGATCCACACGACTTGTTGCAGAGTGCATTTCCCCTGGGTGAGCGTTCCTGTCTTGTCAAACACAACCACACCAATCTTGTGTGCCAGCTCAAGCACGCCAGCACCCTTGATCAGCACACCATACTGGGCAGCAACACCAGTAGCCACCTGGAACAACAGCAGCAGCAGCAAGAGCAAAAAGGTGCTTGATGGTGCAGCCAAGCGTGGAACCAGGAGCTGTACAGTTTGCTGCCGTACATCACCCACGATCAGTCACTGCTGAGACCAAGGCTGCTGTAGGCGCTCAAATGTACTATTGCATTACTGCTTCAGGACAACCACTGCCTTGTGAGCCACACAGGTGCAGCTGATTGCCAATAACCAGATCATGCCTCCTGCAGCACTGCACAGACATCAAAAGACCACCCACATGACATGCTGGGCCAGCGCAGGCAGCTGCCCCCATGTTCTCACCATTGCTGCTGAAGGTGTTGCCAGACCCAGCGCACATGGACATGCTATCACCAGCACTGAGATGGCATGAAGCAGGGCCAGCAGCCAGGGGGATCCAATATCGCCACCCAGACTGCTACTGCCGATGCTGGTGCTGCCACTTAGCAGGTCTGTAGCATAGCCAATGATGATCCAGGTTGTGAAAGTAATGAGCGCCAGAGTGATGATAGCGGGAACAAACCAGGCAGCTACCTTGTCTGCCAGAACCTGCAGCAGCCAAAGAAAGTGTGACGGCTTGGATATCCAGCGCACGCAAGGACTGACTGCCAGAAACGCTGCAAGACTGCAATAACAATTGACTGCAGCCTGAACATGGCAGATCAACTGACAGCATAAAGCAGAGCCTTGAGCTGTGGCCCTGCTGCCACCAGCCAGTTGCCTGACCTGCATGTCTGCCTTGCTGGCCTGCGCCTCCTGCACCAGCCTGACAATGCCTGACAGCAGTGTGCCACTGCCGACCCTTGTGAGGCGCATGAGGATCATGCCCTGGCCGTTGACGCTGCCTCCAATGAGATCATCACCAACAACCTTGGTCACTGGCAGCGACTCACCCGTGATCAGTGACTCGTCAACTGTACACAGGAACCAACACACCAATCAGCGTTTCATTTTCCACCACATGGTGACATCTAGCCCATAGGATATTGGCCCAGCGCCGGGCTGACAGCACCTAGCATCTAATCCTGCTGTGTTGATGCAGCCTTGATGTGTTGACATCTGGCACACTCACATTGCACAAACAACAGGCACTTCATGGCAAGCAACCAAGCAGAGGTAGCTGGAAACATGGCCACTAAGTCCGCGTCCAAGCCCCGTGTGCGACATAGTCTCTGAGCCCTGTTTCCCTCTTACCTGTTGTGTTGCCTGACAGCAGTACACCATCAGCAGGAATGGCTGCTCCAGGCAGCACCTTCACAACATCATGCACCTGGCAATCATATGCACACAGCCACAGGCAATGCTTAACAAGACAAAGCAGGGGCCTAGGCCAGTGTACAGGCATGGTACAGGCCTGCATCACACGTGCAGGGGAAGTCTGGCCGGCACTGAATGAGCCAGCAGCCAAACAGCAGTTTCCCCCAAACAGTGTCAGCTATGTGAGAAGGGGATGGCAGAACAGGCAGAAAACTTCACGGCACCACAGAAGCATTGCAGACCAAGGAGGGTTGCGCAAGCAGGACTTAGAGACACCGAGTCAGGTTGTGATGTACTGCAATCACGGCACTGCACACCTGAATCAGCTCCACTGGCACCTCCTTGACCTCTACAACCCCTGACCATGCATTAACAGTTCCACCAATTTTTCCAGCCACACTGCTGGCATCAGCAGGGTTGATGGCAGCCAAATCGCCCATCTTTACACTGGAGTCATTTCCTCCCGCAGGCTGCACCTTGTCCCCCACCACCAGGAGTGCTGTTTTCGGTGTCAGTCCCAGCAGCAGCCTGACAGCATCACCAGCCTTGGCTTTGGCCCTGGCAGTGATCCACTTGCCCAGGCACACAAACGCGATGATGAGCGCACTGCTCTCAAAGTACACGTGGCCCATGAAGCCGGGCTGTGTGGCGGCCAGGCCCATGGCAATGACGCTGTAGACGTACGCAGCAGTGGTGCCCAGGATGACCAAGACTGACATGTTGGGACGACGGTGCTTCAGGCTGCAGTGTAAGCATTCCACAGCATCCAGGAACAGCAGTAGCATGTGCTGTGTCAGAAGAATTGAACACAGATTCCACAGCCCCCGTGACATCTCACAGCTCACATGCAGGGCACGTTGTCTTTGGAAATCAGTCCAGCCACCCGCAGACACCGCCTGCTGCTCAACTGCAACAGCAGCATCTTGCACTTCTAATGCTCCAGAGCTACTTGAATGGCAGGCAGCTGCACTCTACACACACACTCACACACCTGTAGTATGCTGAAATGTAGAAGACCTTGCCCACCCCAAACTGCACTGCAGTGGCCAGCACCAGTTGAATGAGCCACAAGATCGGCAGACCACCAACCAGCTTGCCAGGAAGAGGCCTACCACTTGCTGCCGCTGCAGCTGGTGCTGACTGTCCCATTCCATAAAAGGGCACCTGATTGCTGGCAGTGTGGTCCATGTTGCTGCTGTGATCGGCACCTGTACTGAGATGGTTGTCTACTGCCCAGTGAGGTCCCTCCAACTTCTGTTGCAGCCCTGGCTCCATAGTCAACATGCTGAGTACAGCCACAGGTATGGCCAGCAGCAGCGCAAACACCAGCCGCCACCACCACACCGCTGCTTCACGTGCTGCTGCTGCTCCCACCTGGTCACTGTCATCATCACTGGCCAGACTGGCTTCAAAGCCTGCACAGCGACAAACGCCAGCACCACCTTGGACAGCAGGCAGTGTGTGGCTGCTGCAGCAGTCCAGGCAGGCGGTAGCAAGGCATGGATGGCACCTTGAGTCCACCTCAACAGTAAACTGCAGAGAACTGTGGCACAAGAAGAGAAACAGGACCGTCTGCCCCCCTCAAGACATGTCTGCAGCACAATCCACGGCGTGCCTTAGACCAGCTGACCGTGCATGTAGCGCTGGATATATGTGAGCACTGCTCGCCCCTCACCGGCATCTTCAACTGCCTCAATGCAGCTGCGTGGCCCCGTGACACATGGGTCATACACAACCTTGGCACTGCTGCTAGCAAGGTTCACGGTCACTGACACAACGCCAGGCACCTGAAACACAATGCATAAACAGCAGCAACAGCAGCAGTGCATGGAGGAGAATGTATGATACAGTGAACACTGTCATTGGTACCTCATGTGCAACAGGCTGGCTGCTAGTACCTCGGCGAACAGTCCCTTTGCCAATTTTATGCACAGTCAGGCATCCACTGTTGGACAGCACAATGACCACAAGCTTCAAGTCACATTGCAGCAGAGTTAGCTGCTTGAACAACGCAGCACACTTTCCTCTAGGTATTGCTCTAGCAATGCAGAAGAGATGTGCCTTCACCAGCTCACACACGGGTGTAGGACCCACCTTGCCCACAACCTCCTCTATTGCAGCAGCACATGTTGAGCAGGTCATGCCATTGATGTTCAGCACAGCAGATGCAGGACCAGCTCCAGCAGCACCAGAGACTGCATCTGGGCTCAGGCTGGCTTCAAAGCCTGCAGCAGAAACAGCGCACCTGATTAGTGCAGGTTGTGCAGTTGCCTCCCTGTGAAGACCGTGGCGTGACACAGGCAGGCCCTGCAGCTGGTAATGCAGACAGGACCAGGCAGGCGATGACCCCTCTTATGTTATGGGCCACTGCCAGGATGAGCAACTGCCACCCCTGAAGCATTATGAACTGAAAGTATCTACAAACAGCCTGGAGCACACCCATGAGGCTCACCTCCGTCCTCCACTGCCTCTGTGATTGTCTCTGCTGGTGACAGTGCTTCATTAAAAACTACAGTGGCTGTGTTGGAAGCCAAGTTCACTTGCACAGAATGGACGCCTGGCACCTGCGCAGGTGGTCAGCAGACGGCAGGTGTGGATACAATAGCCTCACATGCAGCAGTATGCAGACGCTGCTGGCAGTTACAGTCCTTTGACGCGCATGCAGACGCCTCACTGCTTGCAGCTCAACCAAAGCATTCTGAGAGTGACTGTTCGGAGTAGTGTGATACATGCTGCGGATGACTACTGTGCAAACTGTGACTGCATGCCTGTGAAAATTTGGGGTTCAAGCTCCCACATCCCAGCACTGCAAGCTGTAACATTCAGCCACGATGCATGCAGCCCACCTTGCTGACAATGTCCTCCACTGCAGAAGCGCATGTTGAGCAGGTCATGCCATTGACACTGAACACTGCAGTCCGAAGAGCTTCAGCCCCGGCGCTGCTGCTGCTGCCACCACTTGAGGCACCACTGCTGGTAGGGGAGCCTGTTCCGTGAGTGTTGTGACTACTGACATCCGGAACAGCTGCGGGAGCAGGTCGTGGACTGACAGGCACATTTATGTGCGTTGATTGTAGGTCCCCTGTGGCACTGCTTGTACTGCCGGATGGTTTTGCCAGCTTCTGCTGCCACTGTGGTACAGCAGCTGCTGTGTCTCGTGCTCTGATGTGGAGTCCCAGGTCATGTAGCCTGCTTACCAAGTAGCCACTGTCAGTACTACTGGTGTTACTGCCTGCTAGACTGCCAGGCACCCACTGCTGCTGCTGCTGTCGGAGATCAAGATACACCTGTAAAGTACCTTGTCGCTTGCTGAATCGAACAGCTTCAGCACAGAAGTCAGGATGTGAGAGCAGATGTTGTGCAGTTTGCCGCCACTGCTGTGTCAGGTCATTGGGATTGTCACCATCGGACTCTAGGGTGAGGAGGGTGGCATTAGTGGGCAGTAGACGACCAGCTGCGGCTGTGGCTGTGCTGCCTACGGCATCTTGGCAGCAGGAGCCTCGATGACCTCCTTGAGGATTGCTGGCAGCCTGAGTGCAACCAGGAGCAGAAGCCAGATGTGTGGTTGACAAGGCGGTGAACAGGTCATGTTCAACAGCAAGACATACTGAGCACGGATGATGATGCTCTACCGAGGTAAGTAAGACTTAAGAATTAGCAGTGCGACAACGTTAAAGGCACGGAGCATTGCCAGCCGGGTGCCTGGAATTTTGAACTTGGCAGGCACACAGTGTGCAGCGATGCCTCCCGGCAAGGGCTTAGGGTCAGAGCTGTATCTGTTCGCCATGTCATCAAATACTGTACCTGGCTGGTATCATCCTCATTATTGCAGGCGCATGAGGAGCAATCACAGTAGCAAAGGACGAGGACCTCATCAACAGCATGCTTAGATCTGAAGGCCATTTTGTCACATCGACAGGGGTCACCAACATGGCATGCGCATGCATTATGACTTGTAGATCCTTGTTCGTAAGCCTGACTGCTATTGTTCTGCATTGACAGCGTCGGGGGGTGAGTTGGGTGTATCACCATCTCCACAAGCAGCGGCGCGTAGCGCGTTTGTTTATCTCGCCTCTGTATGACGCAGAAGCCTTTGCGGTGTTGCTTGGCGAGGGACGCAAGTCACTCTCTTGACACTCTAGCAGGTACGTGGAGCAGCAAAGTTAAGCAGCAACGACGAAGTCTGGTGCTGAGATGGATAAAGAAGGCGCCAGGAATGCTTTTGATCCGAGTGTGACCTCAGATGCGAAGGCAATGAGTTCGGGATCAGCTTGTGGTGGTCACCTGTTCATAAGCTTATTATGATACTAAGTTGTAGTGGCAGGCTAGTCGTGCGGTTTTCACAGTGATGAATATCTCTTGTCCACCTCTTCCTAAGCAGTGCTGTCACGGCATGCGGCTGAAGCGGAGTACGACATTCACAGTCGCCTTCTACATGAAACATTTGTCCGCGCAAGGAGAAGTTTCCATCACATTTGTGCAATGTTCTTACCATTACTACTTACCATCTCGACAGCTGTGTGCAGCCGTGAAGCGACCGGCATCTCCGTCAGGCTGTCTGCTGGTGTCGCTGGTACGTACCACAGCCACAGGGTACCAGCGAACACCGGTGTTTCCGCTGGCACAGACATGCCTAACAAAAGATGTTGCTGCTGGGGTTGGCAAAGGATTGAGCTTCGCAGTTGCGAAGCCCTTCGGCGTTTAGGGCTGCAGGATGGCTCGTGTTCGAACACGAATTCGTATCGTGAGATGACCATCTCTGGCAATAGGCGGCAGTGTGCATACAGCTGGCGCCTGCCAAGATCCACCTGCCTACACATGATGCTGACCGGCAGTCAGCATGGACAACAGTTTCAATGTATGGCTCTTGAGTTGTCACAACAGTCATTGCGTGTGCCTGTACCTTGCCGACTGCATGCATATGAGGGTGACTAATGAGGGTTTGTCAGGGCAGCGGTTCCTAAACAGGCAGTTGCTCAACCCGAAGGAAACATTGCACTATCAGCTATTCATACTGTTATGGCAGCTGTTTTTGCCTCCGGGCAGTACAAGACCTCATGGTCAGAGGCCGCTGTGTCTGCTGTTTTCACAAAGGGTGACGCTAGTGTACAGGATAATTACAGAGGCATTGGCTGTTGGTAACCTGTTAGGTGAGTTGTACGGCATGGTGATTGATTGCATGTTGTCTGCATGGAGTAATGCTCAGGGCCACAGGGCGGAGGGGCAGGCTGGTTTTAGGAAGGGATATAGGACCAGCCTGGTCGGACCAGTTGTTTGTCTTGAGGCATGTGTTGACATAGGTTAAAATGAACTCTCAGAAAGTCTTCTGCTGTTTTGTGGAATTTAGGAAAGCGTATGGGTCTGTACGTCGTGACATAATGTTGAAACGATCAGTTGAACTTGGTGTGTGTGGCACTATGTTGCGGGCCATTGCGTGTATGTACTGTCGGGTTCCTATATGTGCTAGGCAAGATGGACAGCTCAGTGAACATTCTGAGAGCTACGTAGGTATCAAGCAAGGTGATCCACTGTCCCCCTTGCTGTTTGGTCTTTTGATGCTGTTGGACAATATCTGTGCACAAAAATACCCGATGCAGGCGTGGAGATTGGTGACTGTTTCTGCCAACTACTGTTTTTCACTGATGACATTGTCTTGCTTACTAAACCTGCTGAGCAGTTGCACAATCAGTTGAATGCGTTGAAAACATTTTGTGATGAACAGGGTATGCAAGTGAACGCACCAAGACCAAAGTGTTGGTCACCGGTGAGAGTGTCCCGTGGCAGTACACAGGTGTTTACAATTGATCATAATCGGATGTATAACGGGCTGACCTTGGAACAGGGGCAGTTTTTAAGTATCTTGTTACTGAGATTCATGCTGTTGGGGGCTTACAGGGCTCTCATTCTGCAATCGGAACTGCCGCTACCCAGGCTATGTGGTCTATGGTGTGGCAGGTTAAGACTCCATATGATCTGGAAGTGTCTAGTGTGGGCCTGAAAGTGCAATTTTTGGTTCCTTGGTTATGCCGGTGCTGCGATATGGTTATGAGATCCAGAGTACAGCCTTTCTTAAGAATACTAATACGTCATTGGATAAATTAGTGCAAATGGTGCAATTGATATTTCTTAGCCAACTAGGCGGTGAGTGGCTTAGGAAAAGTGTGCCAGTCAAAATGGTGATGTCTGAGTTTGGCTGCAGATCTGTATCTTGGTGAATTAAATCAATTTGCAGATTTTGGAACTGACTTATCAGCCAGACAACATACCAGCACCTCAAAGATGAATTCATTGCCGATTTGCACATGGCATTTACGTCTGAGTCTGGCCAACTCAGATGTCATGCATGGTGTGCAGATGTTGTCAAAACGCTGAAACTGTGTGTACCGGATTATGTGTCTGACTTGAGAGCTGTGATGATATTTGGAGAGTAGCACTGGTTGCAGGCTGTTGGTTATTGATCAAGTCCTGTCAGCATCATGCTGTTTTTGGAACGGAAATGGTGGCAGTGGCCTAGCGCATCTTGTGACCCCGGGTAACATGCACAAAAAGCTGGCTCAAGAGCACTCTTCCTTCTGAGAAGCTTCTCCCTTAAGGGAGAGTGCCACGTGGTCTTGAGCCAGCTTTTTGCGCATGGATGTCATCAGATACTAATGTTGCAGCACGTCACGTTACACCGACCCTGTATTCGGACTACTATGATCAACTCAGTACACCTTATGAGTTTGTTGCCCTTCAGGCTGGGTGTACATGATTTGGCAGTAGCCAAGGGCAAGTGGCAACACTGCCCCAAGGCAGGTGGTGATCGTGCCTGCGAATGGTGTATGGTGAATCCTGGACATACCACATTCAACTTGAGATCTGAGATCTCACATGGGATGAATTGAAGGTGAAAACATCTGCTATTGCAGTGTCCCAGGTTTGCAGGAATTCGCCGGAAAATTTTTGAGCTCTTTGGGCAGAGTACATCTAGTATTAAGGAGGTGATGTGCCATATGCAACAAGAGATTGTTGCTTCTGCAGTACACGCCATCTTAACGCTACATGCTAGCATGCTCAACGCTAAGCCATTGGATACTCCTATCGCTGATGATTTGGTGAGTGTGGACCATGAAGCTTTAGGAGATGATGATTTTGAAGCTCATGACTTGATGCTAACCTGGTTGGCAGAAGACATGTGAGCTGTATTCTGAATAATTGATGATGCTTTGTGTGCCTAGGCACCACAGGCCTGTGGTGCAAGACTTGCCAACTGGTTGGCTGTTCAATAGGTGGTACCACTCTCACACCGGTGCGAGAGTGGGCAGTCTGAGACTGTTCTGATTGAAATCAGTGTGTGTAGTGGCTATCTCATAGTCCGGCCACGCATTGAAGCCACGCATTCGTGTCACTGGAATATGGCGTGTCAGTGTGGCGGTCAGCTAAAACCACAGCCTAGTGATTGACTATAGGTGAGGTGATGGGGCGATATGCTGTACCCGCCATCTACCAGTCCCGGCTGTTGAACAGCTGGCTAAATTGAGCTTGCTGTATGTGCATACTTACTGTGATCATATATTGTGCGATGCCCAATGAGCCTGTACTTGGCTCGCAAACGGGCGCGTTACACTCGTGTAACTGACAACTTGACTGCAGTCAGTTTCAGCTGAATGGTGACAGTCGCCTGGGCATGGCAGGTCAGCCTTGCCAAGGTGCAGCGCGGCGCCCGCTGTCCTCATACTACCGCAAATAACCATCTCAAAGTTATGCCGTCAATCTGCCATGGCAGTTTATTTCTGCTCCATTGAAACGTTACTACCAACAGCACCCGATGTAAGACTGCTGCGGCAGCAGTCTTATGCTGTACTATATAGACATATGTCATTAAAGTTTGGCACCCATGGTTGAGTACTACCAGTGGTGGCAAGACACGATCATGTCAACCAGCAGCTGCCACTGCAATAACAGTACCATAGTAGACTGCGACTGACCACAGCTTTGGAAAGTATGCAGTGGCTGCCAGCTATGTGGGGCATTAGAGCAGCATGACAGGTTACAACCCACAACCACTAGACCATTGCAGGCTGCTTGACGTCAGCATATCATGCTATTGAGCAACATTTCAATGCTTCATCAACAGTTTAAAGCATGCAATGCATTGCAAGGTCCCTGCAGTCAATGGCTTGCTGAACCAGACATCATCGATGGAGCTATAATTGCAGCAGAATTGTCACATTCCTCATGCCCTGCTGCACAGCTATTAGTCACACACTGCAGCTGCACACTGCCTGAGTAACTGGCAAGGGACAACAGACTAAGGTCTTTTGCCAAGTACTGTTGCTCAAAGAAAGCGCCTGCAAGTGTGCACACAGCAGAATCAGCTGCATTATGGAGGGCTGCAGCTGCCTCTACTGCTCATCACATCAACACCTTTGGGCCGTATGCACAGCTGCAGCAGCTGCAATGTGCACAGATGTCTTAGAACAGCTGCTTGTTGATGCTGTCCAGTACTGTTGCTGACTGTAATGCGATCTGTTGGTCCCTGCCAGCACTGGAGCTGTCCATGGGCAGATGCTGTACCGCCTGCATCCCAGGGAAAGCTCCATTATGCAAAGCCTACACCACAAGCAGCACAACAGATTGGCTGAGGTGTGGCTGCCCCATGAAACCTGCAGAGCCATCCATATGTGTATAGTAAAGGCAGCGAACATGCTGCAGCAGTTGGTAATGACAAGTCTATCCATTTGGCCACACACAGGTGTGCAGCTGTTGTTGGGTTACATCAGTACTGGAAAGGTTGCAAGCTGTTGGCAGTCAAGCTCTCCCACCTGGCTGGTGTTGGGCAGATGTCTGTCTGTCTTGTGAGTGTCGCTGCCAGGCCCTTCAACAAGTGTGACTTTCTCACAGTCACCCGCTGCTGCCCTCCTGCTTTTGCTGGAGAAACCCTCTGAAGCTGAAGCTGCTGTTGCTGCACAAGCTGGGTAACCTGCAGCTGTCGATGCAGCTGAAGGCAGTGCTTGTGGGTGGGCAGGCGGCATCCGATCGGTTGGGGTCCTGGCCTTCTGTATGATATCATCAATCCTGCCCAATAAGTCACTAGCAGGTAAATGGCCTGCAGCAACCCCGCCAGTGCTCGTATCATGCCCACTGCTGCTGCTTGACCTGCGCTGCTCTTTCATTGCTGGGGGTGAGTCGCACTCCTCCGGCTCCAGATCACCAGCTGAATCTCTTCCTGTTGCTGCTTCTGCTGCATGCCATGCTGTGCTCATCGATGATATTCTGCTCAAACCAGACAGAGCATGGCCTGCTGCTGGGGTGCCTGTTTGGCTGCAGGCACTCAAACTTTTGTCCCTTGGCTGCTGTTGCTGCTGGTAAGGCTGCTGCTGTTGCTGGCAATGTGCTGCAGCCCTCCTCTGCCACATTTGACGGATCTGTGAGACATCCTGATGGCTGGTTTGCTGATGCAGGTCGCTGAGAGAGCCAAAACTACGCGAGCGTCTGAGCTGAGATGTGCCATTGACAGCGCCTCTGCGAGCGCCTTTGACTGCTCCAGTGCCTATGCGGCTGCTGCTGGCCTGCTCAATCCCTGCAACATAATGGACGCCAGCCCTCACATTGGATGTTTTTGTTGTTGCCACTGCTGTCACTGCTGCGTTTACAAATCTCGTACCTACTTTGTGTCCTTGTGCAGCTGCTTCAGTGCCAAAGCTGTTGCCAGACTCTATGTGAGAAGAAGTCGTCTGCAGTTGCCTGCCATCGCCAGTAGGCAACCGGCTGGCTGTTGTGCCGCCACCAGCACCACCTCCTGCAATGTTGACGCCTGCAATCTGCCGCATGAATGATGCTGCACTGGTTGATGTGGCAGCTGATGTGGCGCCACGTGCTGACCCAGCAGGTGCAGTTCTGGCTGACGATGGAGGTGTGCTGCGGTGCTGCTTGCCTACAACCATTTGCTCAGTCACAGAGAATCCAGGTATCCTGCTGTTGCTGGCACTGCCACGTGCACTTGCATTACCGCCTGCGCCTGCACCTATCCGTGATGATGGGTGCACACTGCTGACACAGTGTGTGTGAGGCGCAGCAGATGCCACTGACCTTACAGAGTGTGAAGTCCCTGGCCTGCTGTTGGCTGGTGAAACTGGTGCCGACTTGAGTCCCACTGCCCTACCAATAGCTGCAGCGGCTGCAGCAGCAGCTGGATTTCCTACTGGTCGGCTGCTTGTCCTGCTTGCAGACAGTGGTGACTTGCTGCTTGAGGCTGCAGGTGGCGGCGTATCGGGGTCGCCGTGCTGCTGCAGCCAGGCAAGCCCCGCGCTAACACTACTGCTGCTGGTCTTAGTTCCTATCACTGCTGTCTTTTGTGCACCAGGTCTTGCACCAGGGAGCTGGCTGCGTGTTGCACTTCCCACCACACGACTCGGGTCAGGCCTAAGCATTGCGCCAGCAGGAGAGGGGTTTCCTGCCCTGTCTGGCCCCTGGCCCAAGGGTGACCTGCTGCCGGCAGAAGATGCTGTCCTGTCAGACACATCAGGTAATGATGACGGAGGGCGGTAGCCACTGCTGGGTGTGCCGGAGTTGCCAGCTGTCCTGCTGCTACTGCTTGATGTGTGCCCTGCAGTGGCGCTGAAGGATGGAAGTCGGCTCTGTGGGCGCCCTGTACCTGCGGCACTGTGGCGGCTACTAGTGGGAGTGGTGGCAGCTGCACGCTCCCTACAGCTGTTGATACCCCCTGCAGTTGCTGCCATTGGCTGTTTGGGAGCTCGCTTGCCTGTGAGGCTCTTTCTCAGGGCACTCACAGGTGCAAATAGCACCCTGCCTAAGCCACTGTGATGCCTGCTGCTGTCTATTGCAGGTGTTTCCGTGTACCTGTGCTGGCTGACACTACTGCCAACAGTTGAGGGGGTGCTGAGGTTGCTGTCAAGTGCTCCTGTGCTGACTAGCGTCACTGTGGGAGTGCGCATTGGCTGCTGCATCACAGGATGAGCAGACACAATGCTGCCAGGGGTAGTCGGCTCTGAGGCAGTATCCTCTCCTTCTCTCAGATCGTCCAGCTTGATTGACATGGGACCAACTAATGCACTAGCCCGCATCTCTGCTGCTGATTGTCTCATGGCACTGACATTCTGCTGTCTCACTGCCTTGCTGCTGCTGGGGGCTTCCTTTGGACTGCTGCTGCAGCTTGGAATGCTCAGTTCTACATCCTCTGAGCTGACTGATGATCCAAACGCCATGCCAGTGCTTGCAGCCAATACGTCAGAGTTAAGACCGACGCTATCGGTTGCAGCAGGCTCTTGGCAAGCTGCCCTTTGACAGTCCTTTGCTGCTTGCTGCGGTAAGCTGCTGCCATGTGCGCTTTGCTCTGTTGCGGAGCTGCACTCACTGATGGGGTCAGGATTGTTTGTTGTCTTTGCTTGCACATCAGCAGCAGCGACGAGCATGGACATCCTGGCAGGACCAAAGCCACCCAAGCGCGATGCCAATAGGTTGAAGTCCGCAACAGAGTCCCCGAGTTGCAGGTCCAATGATGCTTTGTTATTATAACCCCCTGCTGCTGCAACCCGCTGTGCAAGTGACTGTTTCATCAACGCCTGACTCTCTGCTGCGGGCTGATGCCCTTGAAGCCCTGTTATGGTACCTTGGTCATCTCCTCGTGCTCGACCAAAATCCAGCCTTGGAGTTTCTGTGCTGATGTTACCGCCAACAGCTGATAGGGTGAAGAATCCCCCATGCTCGCAGCCCTCATTGTCCTGGCCGTAATCGCTCGGCTCAGCAGCAGCATTATGGTCTTCCGCACACAGGGATACAGCTTCCAGTGGCAGCTTGGGCAGATGCTGCTTAGCTACGGTGGTTGAAGGTTGCTTCGACCTTTCATGCAGCAACAGTACCAAGGTGTACGACTCTCTCGGCGAAAGTTGTTTGAATAGTTTTTCAGCTTCTTCTTTGGCTCCAGCATCGAGCAGAGTGAGCAGCTCCGTCTGTTGTGAGGTCAAGGATTGAGAGGTTTGCATGACTTCCCAGCAGGTGTGCAGCGAGCAGCTTTCACATGATCTAGACTCGCGCGCATGCAAGAAAGGGCCATCCGAGCGCAAAAGAGCAGTGCAGAGAAGCCGTTGCTTTGTTGACCTCCCGCCAGCGACTATTCATTATACAATGAAGAGAAAGTCGGTAAGTTATTTTATGCAACAAAGATGGCCGGTGAAACCAGAGGCAGAGGCCCTCGGTGCCTGTGTTGCAATTCAAACCAGTCAACATCGCCTCAGAGTTCAATTTCGAGCTTGTGTAGCTGGGGCAGCAGACCCATAATAAGGTTGACACCACCATCAGACGCCTAGATCAACAGCGACAGGAGATTGCCAACGGTGCCAATTGCGTTGCCGGCGGTTGCAGCAGAAGCTCCGGAACGGCTTTTGGCTCTTGGTTTTGGTTTTGTTGCTCAAATCAAAGTCACGCCAAGAGGACGGAACTGTACTAGGGGCACCGAGACGAGCAGCCAGCAGCTCATTGGCCACTCAAAACAACATCTTTCTGAACAGCAGCACCAGCAGCACAACGCCTATAACAACTGCCAGAGGTAAGTACTTCCTGAACAACGCCTGCAGAAGAAACAACAGGGTACTCACTAGATGGGACACAATGGGCAGCGATGATGAATTGACGCAGCAGTGGCATGACACACAGCTGCTTCGCCGTGTTACCTCTTAATCGCAAGCACTTCTGTAACAGGTGTTCGCAACAATCCACTCTACTGATAGCATAATTCAAAAAAAAACTGCACACCATTTGATAGTTTCACAAATGTTCCTGGACGGGCTGAAGAGGCTGCAGTGACTATTGAAACATAAAAAAGGCAGCTGATGTCAGGGGCATTAGAGCAACTTGCTTGCGTTGAAGGGTACAAAGAGGAGTTTGTGCATGGGAAGCGGCAGGAGAGAGGCACAAGAGAGCCCTACATGCCGCAGCACTGAAAGTTTGTTCCTCATAAACTCCTTACTTGTGTGTGCAAGTCTTTTGCTCTTTTTGAGTAGGACTTGGACTCAGCTGCCAAGGTGCTAGACAGTTTTGTCATGCCTACATCAGACGTGTCAAATGCAGACAATAAGTCAGCAACAGAGGGCCCACCACAGCTGATGTTGATTCCCCATGGTCGCTTGCTGTAGTGCGTTCTGGTGGCCTCTTTGCAATGCCAAGTCCATGCTGCAGCTGTTGACCAGTATGTTTGTTGCAGGCTGCTGTAAAGTGCATGCCTGCTGACTCTGTTTGGCCGTGTCCTGTGCCTCAACTGGTCACATCAGTGTTCAATATGCATGCATGCAATTTGCTCTGACTGATGCAGGTACTGCTGTTGGCACTTACTATCCAGCTTCTCCCCCTGCCCTAGAACCTCTGCTATGTTGCGGCTCATGATCGTGTGAACCTCTGCTAGGTCTGCTGTAAGCGCTGCCATATTGCGTTGACTTCGTGTATCTTGGAACAGCTTCTTGGTCTTCTGTATGAATGTATCTGGATTGCAGTAGCAGCATTTAAGGCAACTGTGATGTAGGCACCATGGCATTTGCTGCTCCTGGGCGGCAAACGCCAGGAAGTCAGTCATGCTGCAGATGGACACCCATCCATTGACATCAGTGGCCTGGGCAGCTTTGGGACTAACAGTTGAATGCCATGTTGCACGTGGAGCACAGCCGGCTAAGGTGCCATGTGCTGCAGGCATGTCCATGCTTACTACGCTGCAATGATGGCCTCAGCAGCCAACCCCCAGAAGAAGATGCTGCACAGAAGAGACTTACCGAACTTGATAAATGCATATGGCCTTGTGACACTGTCTGCTTGGCTGCCATATAATCGGCTGAATTCTCCTGCCAACTCGTCTAAGTACTGGAAGGCCAGCTTTTTTGGATAGCCCTTCTCTGCCAATGTGAGGAAGCATACATTGCCATCTATCAGATAGTAGAAGGTGCAGGGACCTGAATCTACTGCCACTCGCGGTACTTGTGACGAATGAGGGGTCTGGGACAAGCGCTTGAATATTGCCTGTATATATGACAACGGGGACAAGCAGCCAGCATTACTGAGATTGGGACCATTACACCGTGCAAGCCCATGGCCCTGCACCCGGCATACTGACGGACCTTGAAGGTTCAAGACAGTGATATCAGTCACAAAGAAAAAACATGCTAGATGCTGGCCTGAAGGTCAATTGCAGCATTGCTGATGCAAATGCATGCATCAGTTGTGGCTTCCCTGTCCTGCACAGTGCGCACCTTGGCCTGGCTTTTGTAGTCGTACTGCCTCATTTCGGGGTTCTCATCCCGATCTAGCCCCTCCGCTAGTGGCAGGCCGTCCGAGACTCTTGCTATCAAAGTCAACCGCACCATAACTACTGCTCCAACGCTCCGAACTTCCCTGACGATCACCAGCTGCTATATGTCTGGACAGAAGCTTTTCAAACAACACGCTGTTCCAGGTCCCAGGTCTCGATGTGCAGGCTCGTTTTCGCTCAGGGCAAGCGTTGATGGCGCAACCACTACTGAAGTTGCGACAGTCTCAACAGCCACTCCTGCAGTTTTATACTGTCATACACAGTAGAGAATAACAAAAGAAGGTCTGCTGTTGTTACCAAGTGTAGTGGCACACTGTGTGCCGCACACATAGTCACATTATCCTCCGCGGAATGACCTACATTCCCATGGCTTGATGACGGCACTATTTGGTTCTGCGCAGGGGCCACCATGTTGCGGAATTTTCTTGCCTGCTGTGACACTGTCTCCTAGGATTGTCACACTAGCATTGTTTTTGCACCGGCCCAGCGTTTGTGCTGATTGTGTACCTGTAAAATACTGCTAATAGGGGTTGCTTCTGGCAGTGGCGAGCAGCTGCAATGGCGAATACTAGCACAAGCATCACAGCAGCTGCCGCAGAGGCAAGGACTGCTTGTGAAGCAAGCACCTCGGGCCAGGACGGCAGCATCACCTATCGCCAGGTACATCCCTGTAACTGCATAACAGTGTGTTTTGGTATCTGGCTACCCTGCAGTGACAGTTTTGGCTGGTGGCTTTGTCCCGACTGCAGCAGCTGCTGCTGCTGCTTCCCTGCAGTACAAGGACGAGCATGATCTTTCAAGTGTCATGAGTCTCATCGACAGGAGCTTGAGTGAACCATATTCAGTCTTCACGTACCGATATTTCTTGCACCAATGGCCCAACCTATGCTATCTGGCATATGATGGCAGCACACCAATCGGTGTTGTTGTGTGCAAGATGGACGATCACAGAGGACACTTGAGGGGATACATTGCTATGCTGGTGGTGGACAGCACTTACAGAGGACAGGGTTTAGGTAAAGGAGGCAAGGGGAGCAGCTGGCAATACCCTCTACACTGCAAATGGCAGTTACATGCTGCCGAGTGAGCGCCTGAGGTAGCCGGTGCACACAGTTGTAACATTGTCATGGATTTGGGCATCATAACGCGGTGTGCACTGCACAAAAAGGCAGGAAACACTCCACCCAGCAGTAAGCATGAGTCTCTGCTGCAGATCTCAGGTTCTTGCACACCATATGAGGCAACTTTGGCCTGGGCGTATGTTTTCCAACAACTGTGGCATCTCTTGTGATGCTGCCACTACTGATCCAGGTCGTGCACTTGCCAAGATGGCCATAACTGAGATGGTTCGAGGTGAAGCAGAAGAGGTTGTGCTGGAGGCTGAGGTCAGCAACACTGGTGCCTTAGCACTGTACAGGTCCTTAGGGTTTATCAGAGATAAACATCTGCACAGGTAGGTCCACTGTAGGCGTGAGGTCTCACTTGCAACTTGGTTGAGCTCATGGTGCTTGGGAATTAATGGTGCAGACTCCTGGTCTTGCCCAAGGGTTATTGGTCCTTGTGACTTGGTGGCAACAAATACATTGATAAAACTTGGCATCAGGACTGGTATTGTCCTGCCAGGCTGTGGTGTTGCGCCAAGTGTCCTGACTGCTGTGCCATTTCTGCCATGGACAACACCATGGCACTTGTTACTGCCTTGATGCAGACATTTGGCTGATGTGTCCATACTTTGCGACACTTGCTGCATGCAGGTACTACCTCAACAATCAAGATGCCTACAGGTTGAAGTTGTTGCTGCCACTCACAGAGGAGCAGCATAAGAGACTGCAGCAGCGTCAAGCAGAAGCAGATCAGCTGCTGGCCTTGTCTACTCAGCATGTACAGTAGTTGCCAACAGATAATGCCATTGATGCTAGTCACAAATTGGCAAACACAACAAGTTCCTGCAAAACCCGGTGTGACATGACCACCGTGCAGCAGAGCAAGGGCCAGCCTTTTGTAGGACTCGTTTCGCGTGTGCCATACAGTCTGCGCATTTGTCATGGCATTTCACCATGCGGCATAGCTCAAATGTTTTTACGCTGACAGAGATTGAGCCCATGCAAGATTTTGGACAGTGCTTGCAAAGGAGTTTCAGCTCATGCATCAACAACATCTCAACAAGGATTGATTGAACTTGACATATCGGGATGGTGGACTCAACTGCTGGCATTCTGAGTCTATTCAGTGCTTACTTTGGGCTGGGCTGTCAACTGGCCATGTGTCAAATTTATCTGGAGCATGCTGACATTGCCGGTTGCAGTTGCCAACAGTGATAGGTTACCCTAGAGGAGAGCTCCGGCAACTGACAGAAACGCCCTTGGGTCAAAGCAAGGGTAACAATTTGCCGCTGGTTGCTTGTGCCTGTTGCTGGTTGCTTGTGCCTGTTGAAAGCCTGAAGAAGCCGGCCGCACTGCTGGCAGTGGCACTCGCGAGAAATTCAGCGAGGTCGTTTATCCTATGCTTTACTCAGTCTGGCATACAGTCTCAGACACCTGACAAAGCAGCACTTCGCTGGCTCAGGCAACCAGCACAGTCCGTATCAGTGCCTCCCTTGTTGATGCCATGGTGGGCCACAGCATTGTAAGGTTGGTTGGCGGTCACCCGTGGAAACCGTGCTGCTATTGGTGGTGGTATAGCAGCTGCAAATAGGCAAGCTGTGTTCATGCCTGTGGTGTCACACCAGTTGTAATGAGATGCTGCTGTGGTTGTTTGTCTTCTAAACTTGATCACAGCTGCGTCTGAGCAAGTCATTCCGCCTTCTGTCTGCACGCACTGATGGTCCCGGAGACGGATGCTTGCCCAGAGATAGAGTCTCTCGCTGGTGCGTGCTACAGTATCACTTATCACAAAGAAAATTCGTGTTACGCAACGTGATTGAGACAATCAAAGAGAGACGACGGCGCATCCAAGGCTTGGATATGCGCATATCCATGCTTTCATGCAATGAGCTGCAATGGCGTCATCTGACGTGGTTGACGCCTCACGTGGTTGTTATGCTAATATCAGCTCTAAGCACAAACCGCGCCATTTGCCTTGCCTACCCGTCAACCTGCCTTGATTGCGCTAACCCAAAACCACCACGCACTTGTACTGCTTGACCCGTATCTCACCAGCAATATGAGGGCGTTCACCGTGGGCGCATTGATGCTGTTATTGGCAGGTAAAGGGTTATAATAATGATTTGCTATCTAGCAGCGTCATCAAGGCGTTGTTCCTGAATCAGCCAGCAGCCGACGTCCTGTTATCACCCATGACCGTATTGATGCAGATCCATCTCCATGCACGCACAATTCAGATACATCATCGCGGAACCGGCACAGCTAGAGGTTTTGGTCAGTATCAGACCTTCTATATAACAGCAAGTGTTGCAGAGATGGAGATCCGCCCTCTACCATCACGGCTGCTGCTCTATTTGCCGCCTGTCCTGCTGTAGCTGCTCCTCCAGCACATGCTGCCAACAACTGGGCTCAAGTAGCTGCAGAAGGTTTTGCCACGGATTTTTACCAGATGTTCCAGTCCATGTTGGTTGGCGGTGATGAGCCAGCTGCTCCCACAGTGGCTGACCTGGCACAGCATGCACCCAGCAACATGAGTATACTGATCAATGCCGTCAACAGGGCTGACCTGCAGACGGTCATAGCAAACCCTGATTTTACTGCTACCATCTTCTGCCCAACAAACAAGGTAATGGTGCAACAGCGTGGGCACAGCGGCGATGGCAGCAGCAGCCATGGCAATAGCAGCGGTGCTGGTTACTGTTGAGGTCCACTTGCACAAGGAACAATGCTCTGGCAGCTCTGACTGGACATGCATAAATAGTTGCAGCAGGAGAGCCCATCAGACTACAACTACAATTAATTACTAGCCAATCGCTTGGGTTCAGCTTGCACTTTATGCTCTTCTGGCCTGTCAATGGCTTGGGGTCACAGCTTGCACACTGGAGTGGCCACTGCATGCCATGGTAAACTCACTTTGGCTCAGACAGGTTAGATTTAAATGCGAACTCACAAGCCAAAGCGCAGTGTAGTTGCTAATCAGGACTCCAGTGCATTCAGGCACGCAGTGCCAGTGGAACAAGGCGTGGCCATCCTGCAGCTGCAGTTCAAGCAGCACAGCAAACACAATTGGACTCATACCTTGCTGCTCAATCCTCCTTCTTCATCCTGCAGGCCTTCCGTCTGGCTCTGCTGAAGCTGAAGATCACTCCTGCTCAGCTCTATGCTGACAAGACCACTCTCACCAACATTTTGTCTTATCATGTCGTTAACGGCAAGGCCCTGGCCATTGCTGATTTGAAGGATGGACAGCAGCTCACTACAGTGTCAAAGCAGGAGATCACAGCCAAGGTTGACAAGTAAGTATTGCGCAACAGGGTCTCAAGCACGGGGAGACCACCAGCAGTTCTGTGTTTGTTTGTGGTCAAGCTTTGGATCATCACGTTGTGTACAGCATGCAATGATAAGACCAAGTCAAATGGTGTCATGTGCCTGTTCTCAGTAAATTTTGGCTGTATCCTATTACCAGATTGATTCAGGAGTTCTAGAATCTGAAAGCAGAGTCTTCCTCCCGCTGGTTCTGCAGGGTTGCTGGCACCAGCATCCAGGGTGGTGACGAGACTGCTCAGGTGCTGGCTGGCGATGTCAGGGCAGGAAAGGTGAGGAGGGAAAGCTGGGAAGGGGGCACACGTGGCAGGGAAGCTGTGTAGGCAGGATACTTAATACCAGTGTTATCATAACACCCACGGTGGGAGCAATGCCACAGCCTTTTTATTCATCAACAGTTGGCAGTCCATTGACCCTGAGTCGCTTGCATACATCAACAATGCCATTGGCATTGCCAGCAATGATGATTGCAAGGAGAATACAGCAGTTCACCCAGCTATTGTTGATCACCCCATTCAAACACTGCCCAATCATGCATCTCACAACTGGCCTGCCTGCTTTCTGGTGTCTATGCCCTACAGTCAATCGTTCACATCGTCGATGCAGTGCTACTGCCACCAAAGCCCACCACCGAGACAGTGTGAGTAGAATGGTACTGAAATTAAAGCCTGTCAACTACCATCAGTGGTTGGCGTGGTTCAAGAGGTTGTACGGAACAATTGGATATGAATTTGAAGCAGACTCGGCTAGAACACCGATCCTGTTTGGTGCATATGTTGCATGTCTTGTTGGAATGTGGAGATTTGGTTTCTGAGGTAGCCCTGATCATGGTCAGGACAGTGACAATTCCAATATGGGCTGACGGGGAAATCTAGTAGGATGGCATGTCAAATGTGGTGCAGCGTTGAGATTCTAGCAGGGTTTATTGGCAGTTGAGACAGCCAAAACTTCAAGGTTAAATCAGGGCATCCAGGATGTTTTAAAACAGCCATATTGGGCTCGATGCTGATTGCTTGATTGCCAATGCCATCACCGCGAATTTGGAATGATCTGGAATGACGGCGTCGAACTTCCAGATAAATTTCTAGACAATTGTCCAGATGTAGTGAGTGTGCACTGCTGGGTGTACATACACTCAGCAGTGTATACGTATACAACGTGTATACACTACTGTGCGATTGAAACCACAGTTGTGACAACGTCGAGTTAACTCGTGTTGGCAGGTTATAGTATAAATAGTTTAGTCCATCAGCTGATCAGTCCATCATGATCCCCTGCAGGTAGTGACCAATCATGCCATATCATATGACTCGTGTAAAGTTCATGCTTTGATTGATTGCGGTCGACATGATCATGAGCAGCTTTGGGACTTGTCGTGCTGCCCACAAGCGTACGCGTACGGTGCTGTGCAAGAAGCAATTGCCGCAATTACAAGGTTCGCAAACTGTCTGCAGCTGCATGCTTGCCGACAACCGGGCTTGTACATACTCCACGACACATCACGTGTTACATTCGTACAGTTCACACCTCGTTACATACCAACCAGCAACACCGTCCAGGATTTGTGCGGCCAGTCGACCCGCATGCATATGCATATGCTCCCAGTCCTGGGTCTTGGCCAGATTCCGGCCAACAATGTTGATTAATCAATCGGATCAACAATCAACCAGATTGACAACCGGTCAAGAGCGTCCATGATCTGAAAAGCCGTGGCACTGCAGTCAGCAGATATATCGTACATACGAGCTTGCTGGGTGACAAGACTGTCTAACATAAGCCTTTTACTGTGGCCAATTGGGTGTGGCTGCCAGCATACAGAGTCCCTAGAGCCTTCTACTGTGGCTGCGGGCCATCCGCCAAGCAGGTCATCCAGTGTACAGCCAGGAAAAAGGGGGCAACAGGGTTAAAAGGCAGAAGGCTGTGCAGTGTGTGAACCCTACGCAGGAGATGGACTCTGTCCCCGCCTTTTGACGGAGATGAGCCGTACACTGTCCTTAGGCTGTACCAGACCCACCATCAGCACCCACTCAAACTGTGCACTGGACTTGGGCATAATGCAACCATTGCTCAGCACCACGCAAGGGCCAGCACCCTGCTGCTGCTGATTGTCTGCCGATGCTGCACTGCCATTGCAATTGGTGGCTGCAGAATCAGCTGTTGACTGGAGGTCAAGGGAACCTCCTGAGGCTCCAGCGACCGCATTATACCCTGCTGCTCCATCTGCGGCAGCTGCAGGGCCAGCAGCAACACGAGCAGCAGGTTCATGCTGTTGTTGCTGCCTCTGAGCACCTGCTGCCTGCCTTCTTACTGTCTGCTGCGCATGCCGCACCTGCTGCACCAACCTTGCCACCAAGCCAGGCTGTCTCAGGACGTTAATTGCTGCTTGCATGTCTATTCCTTGAGCTTCTAACACTTGCATAGCTGCACCTACAACCAGCTCTGCCACATGTACCTCTGCATCGCCTGGTTGCCCGTTGAGAACAGCCATTATCTCCTGCTTGTTGACACTCAACAAACTTCCTGCATATCGGTGTCTAATGCCCAGCCTGCTCATGCCCTTGCCAGCGCTGCAATGGCTGCCACTGCTGCTGTTCTGCGGTATTGTTGGCTCTGCATCTATCGACTTGTGTGTGCCTGTTACTGTGTTGAGTATGCTGATGCTGGCATGGTCCTTGTCTCTCCTAGTATCCAATGTGAGCACCAGTTGGTCCCCCTGGTTCCACAACAGGCTATCCCTGGTGCAGGAGTCCTGTGAGCGCCGGCCATTGCGCACGAAGTAGCTGGCCTTGCCGCCAACTAGCCAGCCTGCAGGAAGGTGAAGCACCAAGATGTACAAAGTCATGATCACAGCACCCTTCAGAGTGCAGTTTTACAATATTCCCCTTTGCACTTGCAGTCTGTGCATTGTTGATCAGTGGCTACTGGGAGTATAATATCGATGTAGTCAGCCGATGTATTCAGCCACCAATGATGGCAGTAATTCTGCAGCATGCTGCAACACAGCAGAAGTTTAAGCCTGCTCCAGCAAGATGATAGGATGCTCTTGTGTCAGTAAGGTATGTGACAGTAGACAGAAAACAACTGCACTGGTCTTGAGTTATCAAAGTTATCACTCAGTGATAACTTTGATAACTCACTTTAGTGACAGCAACATGCAGCACATTGCTTGCAGCAGTATGATGTCAAACTGTGCACCATAAGAGTGGCATCTCACCATAGCTGCTAGGTGACTTGGTGAGCTGAGTATTGATGTCTCCATCAGGAGCCAGACCTGCTGCTGCTGCCTTGTGCACAAAGCCTATGAACATGAATTGCGGCTTGCTGCTGGGCTCCACACTCTCTTGAAAGTTGAGGACCTCCAGGGTGATCTCAACATGCATGTCAAAGTATGAGTGCGCACAATCTGTGACAGCAAACTGGAGAAAGCAGCAAAACAGGAACAAGGACTCAGGACAACTGCAAGCCTCATAGATGACTGACATATTCATGGCGGCAGAACAAAAAAAGACGCCTGTGTCCACATTATGTCTCACCACCTGTGCCCATGCGATCATGAATCCCATTCAGCCGTCTGGTGAGTTCAGGGTTCATTGTATGGACTTTCGACAAGCCAGCTTAGCAGGCAGGCTTGCTTTCGTCGTTAACTAGACTCAACCAACACCTCTATGCATGCAGCAGCTCTATGCATGCAGCAGGAGAATACCATCCTGCAAAGGGCTGTTGACCTTGTGGCACCGGCATCGATCAACCATCAAGCAGTGCAAGACACTCACTTGCATGAGCTTGTTCCTGATCCCTGTAGTGTGCTTGCCCTTATGGTGAGCTGCTACTGCTGTACGAGTTACTGTGGCGCCATGCACCATCATGAAGGGGCTGTAGTGCTGTTGGTCGAAGGTTTCTGGGTAGGTGATGGGTATGTGCCTGTGCAGCTGAAGGTAGTCAAGCATTGCCTGCAAAAGAGAGCAGAGCACAATCAAGCTCTTGTGTCAGCAGTAGGTGTGAGGACTCCTCTCTAGCAACTAGACTTGTTACCATGTAGCTGCTTTTTCCTGCAACTACTGCAGCAGGTGATACATACCAGAGGCATTATATGAAGCCCACATTCACAGCAGCTGCAAGGGCCTGGTCCTGGGAAGCAGCCACACAACATGCATAACGCCTCCAGCAGACTCAATTGAACGCCGACCCTTCTCCAGGAGTCCTGATGTGAACCCCCACAACTAACGCAGCTGTTGTCCACCTCCACATGAATGTGGCATGTCAGGGGGCATGTCAGGGGGCACAGCAGGGTCAACAGCAGCAAGGCTTACCAGCATGTGTGCCACCTTGCCCTCTGGTATGACTGGCTCTGGCAGGTTGCCAGTGCGTGAGATGTTGAACAGCCTCAGCCAGTTCAAAACAGTCTCAAACAACACTGGGTCAAGGTCAAGGAACACAATGCCATCCAGATCACGGGCACCATGGCCTGGCCAGCGCCCACTGCAGAATGTGAACATATTGCTGTCAAGGGATGTACTGTTCTGGCTGACCGGCCACATGGCAATGCTGCTGGAAGTAGAATTTGGGATTTCGCAACGTACATTCTTTGCTGGTGGTTGCAGGATTATCATATCTGATCAGCAGGCACTGAAGCATCTCTCTCTCTTCTGCACATGCTCAGCAGTCTTATTGTGTGGGAGGTTGCATCACCTGAACATCAAGTCCAGCAATGATCCTTTCACCAAGCACAGTGTTTGCCGCTGGCAGCTGAAGAGCTTGCCCCCCACATTTAGCGTGACAATATCACCTGGAAGGTGCGTGGGTACTGCTGCTGGCCTCTTCATGTGCTCAATTCCTGGCTCTGTTGAGGCAGCTGCTGAATCTGCTAGTTCTAGCTGCAACTGCTCTAGCAGCTGCTCAAGTGAGAGTCCATCCAGCCTGACAACAGCGGCAAGTGACGGGCAAGTTTGATTATGGATTGTGCTATTCAATTTGTGCAGGCTGCTTTTGCTTGCGAAAGGTGGTGTGCTGTTACACAATAGCATCCTGCAAACAGCCACACAGCTTCGGCACAAGCTCTACAGGGATTGCGCCACAGCAAACTTTGCCAGCTTACTACTCCAAAACGTCTGACATTGGATTTGCAAAAAAGTCTAAGCAAGATCGCCCTGGTCCCATGATGTGCTGCAGCGTCTTGCTGGGGAGGATTGTGCCTATGCCATTTGCTGTGCCTAAATGTGCTGGGTGATGAGACCCTAACAGAGAAGCATGTTGTCAGCCGACTGAATTGACATCTCTTTTATTCTTCACAATTGGAGCCTTGCAATGTGTCCACTGTAGCATTTACTGATGACGGGTGTTGTAATGCACCACTGCTTTCTGGGTTATATCAAAGGCTACAAACGTATCAAAGCTGTAGCAAGAGCTTACTCAAGACGCTTTTTGTCTTGCAGCCGTTGACCCTTCCACGTCATGGCATGCTGTGTGGCTAGCGTGGTGGAAGCTGCTGAGGTTGCTGCCCCGCCAGCTGCACCCTTGGCCATGTCCTTAGCCGAGGAATCCCCGGTACTCATGTCCGCTGCAGACAATGGGTACTAAATAGCTTACATACTGCTCCTGTGGTAATGAGAGGCGGTGCTTTCGCCAGCACGCGATGTGATGCACATTCGGTGCAGGAGTAGATAAGTGCGACTTACAACTTTTTGTGAATTGCAACATCAATAATAGTCGTCGTGAAAGGCAGCAGACCCCACTCAATTTGCCTTCAACTGTCACATGCATTTGTACCACCCCAAAGTTGCCTCCGCTGATCACTTGATTATTAGCTGCACATCAATCATGGTCAAATAACAGTTGCTTAATGCTTCTCGAGGCAGCTTAAGGTGCAGCAGCCGGCTTTCTTGTTTATCAAGGCCCCGTAGGCTGCAACATAGCCGCAATAGCAACGTGTATCGTGTTGAGTCTATATCGAGCCGGTCCAGCAGTAGCATGCCGCCAAAGAAGTACCCCCGCTCCCTCAGGAAGAAAAATGCTCTGCGCACAGTAGCCCGCACGTATGCAGATGCCGCACAACAACAGCCCAAAGAGTACTGGAATGATGTGTGTCACATCGAGTGGGGCAACCAGGACAAGTACGAGGTCCTGCAGCAGCTAGGAAAAGGGAAATACGGCGAGGTGTTTGAGGGGCTCAACGTACAGACAAACCAGCGGTGTGTAGTTAAGATTATGCGACCAGTCAAGGAGCAGCGGCTGAAGCGTGAGATCAAGATCCTCCGTCTGGTTTCGGGCGGCCCCAACATCGTCACCCTGCATGAGGTGGTGCGGGACCCTGACACCAAGACTCCATGTTTCATCTTTGAGATGGTGAATAGCATGCCTCTCAAGGAGCTGCACTCAAAAGTCACAGACCTGGACGTGCGAAATTACATGTATCAGGTAAGGCCAGCTTGTAGCTACTGTTTTGCGGCACCTGATGGCATGCCATAAGCAGGTATCGGCCTTTTCGCCCCAGGAGTCCACACACACATCATGCTGCATGATGTAGCAAGTGCAGGTTCACCTCTAACCGCGGTTAATTGGTGCAAAAATGCACTCAGTTGATAGAGCCGCAGATTACCAGGCGGATGTTGTGTTGCCAATGTTGCTCATATGCAGCTTCTCCGGGCGCTGGACTACACCCACAGCAAAGGTATTATGCATCGTGACATCAAGCCAGCCAATGTGCTCATAGACCATGACAAGCGACAGTTGAAGCTCATAGACTGGGGGTTGGCAGACTTCTACTTCCCAGGCAAGGAGTATCCTGTGCGGGTAGCCACTCGCTTCTACAAGGGCCCAGAGCTGTTGTGTGACATCAGGGACTATGATTACTCACTGGATATCTGGGGTGTGGGGTGCATGCTGGCAGCTTTCCTCTTCCGAAAGCAGGTGTTTTTCAGAGGAGAAGACGAGCTTGATCAGCTGGTCAAGATCAGCAAGGTGCTTGGGACTGATGACCTGTATGCCTACGCAGGTGCGTTTGTAACGCTGCATGCCTGAAGGGGGTTTGAGTTTCTAGCAGCAGCTGGCAGAGTGACAACCTGAGCAGGCAAGGAGTGCAGCTATGACCGCAAAGTGGAGCTCATCATTGCCTATTCACATTCAGCAATGGCCTCCAGCAGCTGATGCCCAGCAGGCATGATCTGCTCAGAGCATGCTGCAACACAAGTGCGCTTGGCCATGTCCGTATCTTGCCGGTCACGCTCTAGGTGGGTTATGCCGTGCCAAACATCACCCCATTCTTGCGACTGCCTCTGCCCTGCATACAGAGAAATATGGGGTAGAGCTAGACCCCAAGCTGGTGCAGCAGTGTGGGTTCAAGCCAAGGCAGCCGTGGCGCAAGTTCATCAACGATGAAAACACACACCTGATCAGCCCAGAGGCGCTGGCGTTGCTTTCAGAGCTGTTGCGGTATGACCACCAGTTGCGGCCTTCAGCAGCAGAGGCCATGCAGCACAGCTACTTTGCACCTGTATGGCAGATGCATGGAGCACAGGTCAGCAGTAAGAGGTAGAATTGGCTGCAGTCGCCTGTATAATGATCTTGCCTGTGTGGTGACTCAGCAACCAACAGCTCTACAGGGACCACATCCATGGGCTGACAGCTGAAAGTTCTGGAGCAGCTTCATGGCAGCTGGCACTGCAGGTTTGTGATGCTGCTGCAGGTCAGCAGCGGACAGCAGTTGGTTGTCAACCATTTTATGCTAGGGCACTTCGGCACTGCAGCAAGCCTCATCCATTTAGAAGCACATAGGCACACTTCGTGGGCACTTTGCTTGTGATGGCGTTGTGAATGGTACAGCAGCAACAGCGCTAGCTGAAAGTGCATGGTGGATTTGCCAACGCCAGGCCTAGGCCTTTGTGAGGATGTCAACAGTCATTCTTTCAAGTCAGTTTTGATAGATGGTTGCAGCAAGCAATCAGCACACCTTTGTTGATGATGATGGGCCCTAGGCACAACTTTGGTAGCCAACTAATGGTGTTAGCATATGCAGTCTGCCAGCAGCAAAGGACAGTTTGGGTCTTGCCAACACCAGGCTGTGAGCATCTACACTATGTGTGCTGTTGTCGTCCAGGCGAACATTTCACCAGCCACATCGTGTTCCTCCTGCTGTGCGCCAGCTTCTGTGACTACCTGCATATGTGTCACCTGGTCGTGCATTTACATTGTATTGGAGAGTTTTGAGTGGATTAATGGCATACATTATACAGCATGTAGCATTGCATGGTTATGGTTGCTTGTATAACGGCACAGTTGTTGACCAACTGTGTTAACAGTTCTGTGCCTGTGAGCTCCGGGGCTCTACTATGCAAAAGCCTCCGATCAGTGCAGCCATGCCCTCCTTGCTTCGCTGTTAACTGTCTGCTGTGCTAGAAATCAGACATTCATTCTACATGACAGTTGTGATTCAAGGACTAGTTTTGCCTTTCTAATATGGCAGCACATCAATAGTTTTGCCTTTCTAATATGGCAGCACATCAATACCATGACATTCTTGTTGTGTCATGCACCGTTGCGAGCCTATGTTTTGACCTGTTATGTGTTGCTCCTGGCAGTCACCTGCTGCAATATGCAGGCTGCTCGTCATTCCAGGTTGCTGGTGGCAGTGTAGTAGAAAACGAGTACGCTCCTGCAACACTGAGACGCCTGGCATCTTGCAGCAAGTGCTAATAATCCTTGCAGCTTTGAGTCTGAGTCAGGGCAGGTAACTTCGACCAGTAGACTGTGTGCGAGTCTTCGGCAGTGCGGTGAGGCCTGTCACTTTTGTGGGTGTGGGGTCTCGCAGCAAGCGTTGGAAGGATATCTCCAAGGGATTCGTAGTTGCAGTGGCATTGCTGGTCATTGCATTGGTCAATTCATTGCAGTGGTGACATCAAGAGGCATCCATATCTCATCTTGTTGCAGGGCCTTTCCCACCGGTCTACTGTTGCACACAGGGAGTTCGGATTTGCTGAACACTAGTACGCGCTGTTTGTAAAAGAGGCATTGAGACATGCAGTTAGTGTGTTCGTTTGTAAAAGAAATTGAGCCATGCGGCAAGTTGAGATGCAATGGCAAATGTGCTGACATGCCTATAATATTATGTATTGTGCTTTTTATTCTGTTAGATTCAACAGACTGTAAGGGATTAGTCCGGTTGCCTACATTAATCCCCTGTAATTTCAATTCATCAAGAAGAAGAAGAAGAAGAATTACCCTTTCCGGCCGCAAGGCCCTTGGGAATATGTATTTGGTGGCTCGGCCACACCGGCACACCAAGATTAGACCACCCTCAGGGGCGCCTTCAATTCATCAATCACGCCACCAAGTACTTCTCCCAAGGGCCTTGTAACTTCCTTCCTTCCTTCCTTGATGGGGAACACGTTAGTGTCCATCTAGGAAGGAAGGAAGGAAGTTACCCTTTCCGGCCGCAAGGCCCTTGGGATAATGTACTTGGTGGCTCAGCCACACTGGCACACCAAGATAAGACCACCCTCAGGGGAGAAACTGCCTTCAAGGCACACTAATCCACTCAGTGGGGGTGCTCAAGTGACTCAAACACAAGACACACCAGCCACTGACAGTGTCCGAGGCCACATAACAAAACGAACCGCATGTCAGTGCATTTGCCATTGCATCTCAACTTGTTGCATGGCTCAATTTCTTTTGCATATGGTGAAAACTATACATGCACAGTGCCATATGCAACACGTATGATACCATCGCATCAAAGGGGTACCACCCTTTAGCAATTTGAAATGCTGCATAAACACATGACAACCAATGACTGGCATGGCAGCACACAACACTGCTATACCGTTCACCCACCATGAAGCATGATGAGATCAACAGCAACCATGCTACTGTGCAGTGTGTGCTGTTGATCATACCTACAGGGCAGAAACCAGTCAACTATCTTTGCCCCGGCACCTAATGCACTGGGGGAGGTTACTTAGGCTGTGGCAGCCAACAACAGCTGTACTGCTGGCACATGATGCAAGCAATACTGGAACACTGCCACAGAGAGCGTCATCTGCAGACCGTGTCACAAAACACACCAACCTGGCTTTGTGTAGAAACAGCAGGATACGTTGCTCATGCCGCTGTCGCTGATGCAGCCTGAAAACAGCATATGATGCAAACGCGAAATCAACAACAGAAAAAAGTTATACAATAGTGGCACAGCCAACTGTAGGTGTGAAAAATCGCACCAACTGAGGCGAGAGAACCAGCCAGGTGACAGCAAACTGCTGCTGCTGCTGCTACTGTTGCTGCTGGGTGCAGGACTCAGCCACTGCTGTGTGCGATATCCACCTGAGTTACAACTCATAACAATAAGCTGTCAACAAGAAACGCACCAGCTGCGGCAAGAGAACCAGCCAATTACAGACTGCTACTGCTGCTGCTGTTGCCGCTGGCTGAAGGACGCAGCCACTGCTGTGCGCGACAGCAACCTGAATGACAACCACACCAAATTCTGCAAATGAACATGTCACAGAAGCAACTGAATAGCCGAGGTAAACAAATCACGACATCCGACTGGGCTGCATGGAAGCACCGAGACTCCTCGCCACCAATTCCGAGCCACTGTGATAAGATACGCCATAAAAGCCTGTACTAGAGATGCTGCCATGCGCCACAACAGAGACATGCGACACGTATTTTCATATGACATACATTAAAAGGTTTATATTTAATTTACAAAACTTATTTTTATTTGTACAATATACTCTGTCTAAACAAAGAACAGACAGTATGCAATTGTATATAACAGGAAAAGCCACCTGACCTGCCAGCTTTAGGAATGCTACTAGTACATAGATTGCCATGGTTTTTACACTTGCTGCCTAGCTCACTTCCGCCCGCGATTGGTCAACCAACTGAGTGAGTTGACAAGGCTTGAGGGCCACATCAAGCGATGTAACTGTAAACACTATGCTGCTTGCCACCGGTGGTCCACAGTATGGGTGCCTGGCCAGTGCCTCTGCTGTTTATTGCCTTTGTCATGTGCATCATTTGCATTATCGCATGGTAGTACGTCCACCTATCATGACAACGCTACACAAGGTATTATGCCTGTAGTGTGTTTCTGCAGGACTGACGTGTTACACCAGCTGCGGTGGTGCTTCTTATCTCAGGACGCCTGGTCAACACCCTGGGGCCGCCACCCCCACGCAACCCTGTGATGCTAACCCTTCTCTCCTCCTTTATACAGGTAATACTTGGTGCAGGACGTCGGTGGCAGCTGGATGGACTGCCAGGACAGCCGAAGCAGGCACAAGCATCATACCAGGGTGGCGCCCCCAACGCATGTCAGCGCATTTGCCATAGCATCTTAACTTGTTGCATGACTAGATTTCTTTTACGAAAGAACTTACTTGAGTTTGCTGGAGAACTTCCAGTCACCAGCTCCTCCAGTGTTCATCCAGCAAGGGTTTCCATCCGCCCACGCTCGTATGTAAAAGAAATGTAGCCATGCAGCAAGTTGAGATGCTGTGGCAAATGCGCAGACATGCGTTGGGGGCGCCACCCTGGTGTGATGCTTGTGCCTGCCTTGGCTGCCGTCGCTGCCCATCTAGCTGCCACCAACGTCCTGCACCATGTATTACCTGTAAAAAGGAGGAGAAAGCGGGTTAGCACCACAGGGTTGCGAGAGGGTGGCACCCCTGGGTGCTGACCGAGCGTCCTGAAATAAGAAGCACTACCGCATCCGGTGTAACATTTCAGTCCTGCAGAAACACACTGCAGCTGCAGGCACAATACCTCGTGTAGCAGTGTAATTAGCGCAAATGACAGGGAAAGGTAATGTCATGCAACCATGCAAATGATGCACATGACAAAGGCGATCAACAGCAGAGGTACTGGTCAGGCACCTATGCTGTGGATCAACCGGTGGCAAGCAGTATATTGGTTACAGTTGCATCACTTTATCTTGCTTTCAAGCCTGGTCAACTCACTCAGTTGGTCGACTAGTTGCGGGGTGTGTGATGAATGTGCAGGTTGTTAATGGCAAGGGGGTGAGCAAACAGTGGTTGGTGATGGTAAAAGGAATGGAGCTATGCAGCAAGTCGAACGGTATGTGTGTTCTGCAGTAACCTGAGTCTGGAACCATGGCCACAAGGGCCCTACGTGCAGCCACAACAATTCAGGCGCAGCTAATGCCATTCAGTTGTGTGTTCTACGCGGCATGCTTTGTAGTCCTGCGTTCAGGCGGCACGGTTGTCGCCAAGTTGGCAGCAGTACTGCACCAGGTGCGGTACAGATCAGACTGCATCATGTATCCTGGGGATGGTGACCACAACCGATCGCTCGCTGTCCGCAAAGTAGAACAGGTGGGCTCTCGACCCTGAAACCGACCATTTTGTCAAACTGTCGTATGGCTCTCCGCCATTTGGAACGCGTCCAACTCGCCTGCTTGATTTTGTCACGGGCTAGCTACACGTGCACACCTTCAATCACAGTTCTTCAAATCACGGTGCGATCAGATGGCATTCTCACCAGAGCAACTGGCTTTGGCTGAGGTGAGACAGGCACCCAGCTGAAAAAGAAGCACGGATGTCTGGTGAACTTACCCAACCCCTTCACTGTTACAATGTTGCGCTTGTGCAGCCAGACTCAGCTCAGGAGAGTACTCTAGAGGCATGGTACATGGATGACAGTGATAAGGACCAGCGTCTGCCCCACAAGTGAGGAGTAGCTTATGTGAAACCAGTGTAGATAAAACACAAGTGATTGGGGTTGCGTTGGCCGCCTGCAGCAAGCCGCATCCCTCAGGAAGTAGCTGATGTGATCCCTTTGCTGCAGACTGGAGCCTAATGAGCCATGCTCCCTCGCCAAGCTACGTGAGCTCGGCGTGTTGTCTTGGAAGTTGGATGCCGACAACTACGAGAATGATTCTAGGCTGGAGGCCATCAAGAAAGTTCGGAATTATTCATACACAGTGAGTTTTCAGCGGCAGTCACTTGGCTGAGTGGCCCAAGCACCAAGCAGGCGATGCTGTGCATGTACATGCTCGTGGTGGTATTAGCAAGAGGAATTCACCATTTTTCCACTGCATATCCAACACATGGCCATGGATGAGGGAACGAAGCTTGCAGCACCGCAGGGCAGGGCATTTGCATGTGTATCGTTGTCCGGCACTATCACATGTCCAGTTATGAGTTTGCCAGGCTCCCCAGCAGGCGCTGCCAGCTCTGGGCCTGCTAGCTGTTAAGGACTATAGAGAGAGATTGTATAGCTTAGTCTGTCTTGCATACCCGCCCTGTGGATGCCACCAGGAAGTGATAGAGATCTCCAAAGACAAGTTGCCTGGCTACGAAGCGAAGATCAAGAGCTTCTATGAGGAACATATCCATACTGATGAGGAAATTCGGTACATCCTAGCAGGCACAGGTGGGCATGGGGGATATTATTCACCAGCAAAAAGCAGAAGCTCCATTTCAATAAGCTCGGCACTGGCCCCACTGGTGCAGAATATCAGCAGCACATGCTTCCTAGTGTGCCATGAGATGCAACATGGTGGTTTGAGATGTTTTGGAGGTGTTGTATCATGCCACGTTGCTTATATGCTGTCACCTGTGATGTTTTCACAGGATACTTTGATGTGCGTGACCTTGATGACCGCTGGATCCGCATCAAGTGCAGCAAGGGAGACATGCTGGTGCTGCCTGAGGGCATCTACCACAGATTTACACTGGACACAAATGATTATCTCAAGGTGGGACGAGGTGCCCACAGACAAGTGGCCATCAACTGCTGCGCAATCACGATGGTCACCGTCTTTGTGCAGCCTTGCATTGGGCTGCAGTCTTGCTGTGCCTGCCGCTTGAGGAGTGTGAGACAATTTGAAAGGTCAATACCCGGCAGCAAGTGCATCACAACACTCGGGTCAGTCACTGCCTGTGCCTTTGACTGCTGCTGTGTGCATAGGCTATGCGTCTGTTTGTTGGCGTCCCAGTGTGGACCCCTTACAACAGACCACAAGAGCAGAACCAATCAAGGCTCAACTACCTCCAGCAGTTTGGAAAGCAGGGTACTGTAGCAGCATAGTATGTACCTTGAGAACAGCAGACAGCAAGCCAATTCTATGCCGCTACACAGGTTGACCGGAAGAAGGATTCAGGGATGGCAAACTGCAACAGGTGGGAGTAGACCTGACATTGGTGCCATCAGGAGGGTGTCACAGCATATCAGAAGCTAGGACCAACAGGCTTAGCTGTTCTCTGCCGCCTCTGGCAATTGGCTATTGACGATAGAGATGTTGCTGCATCCTTCCATACTAAAATGGCACGCAACAGCATGTAGTATCTCAATTTCACTGCATTGAATCCAGTCATAGCTGTTGAGAAGTGCTGTATGTAGCTAATAGGACATCTGTACTCACTGATTACTAAATACTGTCTAGGAAGGATGGAAGGAACTTGAAAGTTACCCTTCCTTACTATATACTTTCTCTGATATATACTGTAATAGAAAATCAGCCATGCAGCAAGGCAAAATGCTATGGCAAATGCGCTGACATGCGTTGAGTAGTGACTGCGGCATGCCTGCTCAGTGCCCATCATGTTTGATATATACATGTACACTGTTTAGACAGCTAGATCCAGCTGACAGGCCCCTAGAGCCTTATACAGTAATGCTTCTTTTTGGTGTGCCCCCATGAACCATCAGTTGGCTCCTTACGGGTGGAAACCCTTGAGGTAACTTGTAGTAATGCATTACTGCTTACACCTAGAGCCTTATTATGACATCACATGATCAGAAAGGATTGGCTTGACTTATCATCGTTGGGTGACCCAACCCTGAAAGCTCAGCCACAGGCCAGTCAACACAGCAACACCTGAAGGTACTCTACCAATGGGTTATGCAAGAAGACTCTCTGGCTCGGGTTCAGCAGCACCAGCATGGCATCACCCTCCCTGGATGGCGGCCCCCTCGCATGTTAATTCATTTGCCAGCTCATCTAATGTTGCATGGCTCTATCTCTTTTACAGCGTGCAGGCCTCACAGCTCTAGAGCAGATCTGTGCAAAACAACCTTTAACAGCAACCTAGTACGTAGCACGGGCATATCAATGTGCAGCACGTGTGAGTCTTGACGTGTTGAGACGTGTATTGCACGTGTGCGTCCGTTGCGCTTTCCAATCATGCTGCCACCGTGTGCCTTCATGGTGCAAGGCGGTATATATACACGTGTGCTGTACAGCAGCCACGTGTGTACGACCCGCTCCTACCCGCTGCAGCTATGTGCATGCAGAAGTATGTCTCAATGAAAAGCTTTCATGCGTCTGACAGAATGCATGAATCGAAGACATATACGTCTCAATACGTATTGGAGCCATCATGATCAGGGTCTACCTCGGGTGCCGCCGACGGCCGTTTTGCAGTCTGTTTTTGCGTCACCACAAACAACGCATGCAGGCTTCAGTAAGCATCATCGTAGTTTCGTCAAGATTGATGGACACAGGGCTGTCTGGGCCCATCATGGGGTGTTCGAGTAGGTTACTAACCAACACGGCCTTGCGGTGCTGCGATGCCGACCCAAGCGGACCTGACGAATGATTGCAAACGAGCATGACTGCGGTAACATCAATGAACACTACCCATCGTGTGCTTGTCGTATGCACTGTAGTTCTGGTTGTGCTCCTGCTCTACTTGGCAGCATGGGACGGGCTGACTGTGACTGCTTTCAGGAATCTGGGACCAGGTACCTAGCCTGTTGTACTGCATGGCAACAACCTCTGCACATGTGCACGAGGCCTTCAAGGCAATTGAACTGCTGGTGCGGTGGAGCCTGACAGAGGCGTCAGCGCCAGTGGTGAGAAACTGCCTGCTATGCATGCAGGCTTCTTCATAAGAGCACAATTGCATCGCACTGACAAAAGTACCCATCACAAGACATCGGACCTTCAAAGGAGCTACAGCAGCAGCAACAGAAGCAGCAGCAGCAACAGCAACAAAACCACCACCGACAGCAGCAGCAACAGCAGCAGTCACAAGACAAAGGATGATTGGTTTCAGCATCCGGCAGTTTTCACAATGCAGCAGCTGGGCTTGTGGCGGACCTCATTTCTGGGAGTAATAGATCCCACAGCTGATGCACCACGACAAGCTGCCAGCTTGCGGCAAGCGAGCAACTCCATCAAGGGCAAACAACAGCAGCGCAAGTCACCAATTGCTGCAGACGCTGTCCTGCTGCAGCATTGGTGGCGCTGTCGGGGCGCAGGTGCTGATAAGCTGCAATTAAGGGGAGTGGGGTCCGCGTACTCAGCAGTGGTGAGTGGTGCCAAAAGGGCTACCTTGTGAAACAATCCACGAGCTGGCTACCTGGTAAAGCCAAGGCTTGGTATGACTGATTCAGGGAATGCCGGCGACAACAGCATGACATGTAAATTATACATACATGCTGTATACAACCTGGTAAGCAACAGCCGCTGATCTGAGCCGCTCAGAGCCGGTGTCAGGCTGACAAGTGTGAGACCGCTTGGCAGGTTGCAGCATCAATCAGTGGCTGGTCACTTCTCCACTGTACTTGAGTTGCCGTCAGACTGCAGGGCTTGGTATCATCAGCATACATGGGATTTTAATACTTCGATGTCATGTACTCACACTGTTGTGGCAACTTGGAGGTGAGGCCTTGCTGCTGCACCCTTGTGTCCTGCAGGACTCCACCTTCCTGATGCAGCTGCTGCCAAAGCACATGACTGATCAGTGGTCGGCCCTGAATCTGACCCAGAACAACAACAAAAGGACATGGAAGATGCAACAGTCCAAACTGGACGGAGGTGCGCTGCGGTGGCATAACCCAGGCTTGCCAGATTCTCACACAAGATGCGATCCTGGCCCTTGACCCTTCATGGGAGATGTAAATTTGTATAGTAGTACTTTACACTGTGAATGTAGCTGCAAAAGTTTTAAGCTACTTATAGCCAACTGATTGTTCTGGCATTGTGTAACAGTACGTTCCCGGCAAAGTTGTGATTTTGATTCTGAGTCTCTTGGAGACGTTGCGTGATACAGAACGTCTGCCACATACCTACGTGAGATCTTAATTGCCAAACCCTGAGGTGGCAGCAGCGTTTAGCAGCAACGCATCAGGCGTGTATAAGTCACACTGTGCCTTGCCAAGTAGTGCTGCCACCCACCAATGCAGGTCGCATCAATGCCTGGCATGTCGAGGCTGTCAACTTGTCTTCCTCCAGCAGCTACAGCATCACCACCAGCAGCAGCAGCTTATCAAAGCACAGTTACAGTTGGGACGGCACCAGGTGCACCAGCAGTCCCGCAGTGTTCAGGTGAGATACCACGTATCATGGGCAAAGGCGACTGGCAGCTGGCAGCTCAGCTGGCTAATGTTCACAGCTTGATGCCGTATTAATCGACGATTGCTGAACAAATTTATCCTGCATAGATAGGCACACCACACACAGCGCTACTGGAAGAATGTTGTGCATGCTGCTATAAAGGCTCGTACAGTTGTACCCAAACACCTCCAGGCTTCTTTGTCCAGAGTCAGCTGCTGATGTCCGGGACATACTGCTTACCCCTCTGCTGAGTCTGCTGCTGCAGGCCCGGCAGCATGTGGACTGTGATTACTCAAGCCACTCAGTACGACATCAAGTTGTATGCAAGGTTGTTGATGCAGGTAGGTGCTATGATGTGCAAAACAAATAGCAGGGACGTGGGTTCACCTGCATATGGTATGCAGGTGACCCCGCAAACAAATGCTTTATTTGTGAACAAATTTTCACGCATATGCATTGGAACCAGCATAGTTGTTGGCACCTGTGCCAAAGCCGCTCTGGCTTGAAGCATGCCCTTGCGATAACTTACTTCAGGTCCACTTGCAACCTGTAAATCACTGTTATGGATGCTGTCCACTGGATGTTCAACACAGCAGTCACAGTACAGTACAGTACAGTACAGTACAGTACAGTACAGTACAGTACAGTACAGTACAGCCTGCACTATGACAGTACAGTACAGTGCATCACACTACAGAACAGTGATTTTTACACTGTAATCATCAACATGCAACAGCACATGTGGCATGTGCACGTGAAATATTTTCGACAGCCCCTGTAATGCACCCAGAGGACATTATCAGGCTTCAAAAGCCTGAGCAACCCTCACGAGTACAGCTTGTGTCTGTATCCCTGCAGCACACGTCCTTCCACAAGGCGACTGGCTTCACAGGCTCCATATTGTTTGTCAGCAGAACCACTGCCGCAGCACTGGTGCAACAGCAGGTAGTGCAGAAGGGTCTTGATGGTGGCACAATCATCCTAATCCTGTGGGTAAGTCAGGCAGAGCTCTACTCATCAGCTACTGTTTAGCTAACTATAAACTGTGCACCAGGTCACCTCCTGCGGGAGATACTTTCTCTGCTTACACAGCAAGTAAAGCAAGGCCTCCTCACAGGGTCAATCTGTCTAGACGCCAAGCCTTTGCTAGTGGGGCCAGGCTTAGGGAGTGCCGTGCACCCATACAAGTAGCTCTTTGCTGTTTATACATGCTGTGGTCTTACAAGTTGAGCTATCTGGCAGTCCTAAGTCTGTCACTCTGTGACTTTGAAGGTGTCATGTGGATGGTGATGTTTTACTGCCACAACGCACACACCCGGACACACAGCCTGTGCGGCCTGCTAGTAGCGATGGATGTGCCAAGTCCATGGTGGTGCTGCCATAGGATCAGTAGCAAAGCATGATCTGTTATTGCTTCCCGCCATCTACCAGGACGAAGATACTGTTCCGTCAATGCCCTACTACTACCAGTACTTGTGGTACAACCTGGTCATTTTGGCAACATGGGGAGTGCCAGATATCAAGCTGGCCATGATAGACCTGGTAGGTGATGATCTCGTACACTCTGTATAACTCAGCCTGAAGCATGCTGCCAAGTCAATTTTACTGTATCGCAACTGAACATTGCAGCATCGTTTCATATTCATTTGAGCAGGCTTCAGTGTTGTTCACTATTCAATCTCACAAATCACAGCAGTTTAAACACTTGGTTGCCGTGCGTGTTCTGCAGAAGTCTCTGTACACATGTGGCACTGCGCACTTCTATGTGAGGATCAACATGCATATTTTATGCATTGCTGGCAGCGCTGAAGCACAGGCACACGCGTAAAGCATATAACACAGCACTCAAACAAGTCTGTTGCAAACCAGGCAAGCAGAAAGTCGTTCAGACTCCATCTGCCTCAGCCGGCCCCTTCCTTGCCTGCTTGTATTGTGTGCACTTATTCAGGATGAGTTCCTGATCCTGCCTCAGCACCTGACCCTCACTGATGCCTTCCAGCCCGGTGGCTGCCTGCACGGGTACCAGCAGGTCAGGATCACAAGATTCAATGCATTCTTTGGAGTGACAGCTGCACAGGTCGCAGCATGCCACAAGGTGCCATCACAGGTGCCGCCACAAGCACATGGGGCAGCAGGTGCCAAGGAGCTTGCTTCTGCTGCGGCAGAGACGGAGCGAATGCTTATCAACATCGTGAATGGCACATGTCATACTTGCAACAGCAGCAGTGACACTCCCACAGCAGTACGTACCATATCAGCAGCAGCAGGTGTCAGAGCTCTGATGGCAACAGCTGCATGTGAATCTCTTAAACGACATCTTGAACCTGATATTAGGGGCCTCACTGACCTAGGTTGGCAACAGTATTTTCGGCAGCAGCAGAGTGGCCAGCAGCCAGTTGTGGGTTATATTGAGAGATACACCACCACGGCACCGAGCGTGCGGTGGGCACACAAGTCTGTGGTGGACCCAAATTACGTTGCAGGATATGCTGTGCATGAAGCAAGTGTGATGTTACCAGGTGGACAGGATACAAGAACAGCAGTGCCTTACCACTGTGCATTTGCAATTCACCTGGTGAACATGTTCAGGCACAGGGGGTTGGGGAGTGGGGAGCAGCTGCAGTTGGGTTTGGAGACAGGGGGCACGTTCAACCTCACAGGTCATGTACAGCTTCTTGCCCAGCAGCACACCACAGCAATGACAGATGCAACAGACACTCAGTAGCGGCTTGCGCAAAAAGTGGAAGTAGTTACTAGCATGTTCAGGTGACAGACAAAAGCCAATACCTTGAACCTTTACGTGAGTCGAATGAGAAAAGTGATATGTGACGGTGAAAACACTGTCAATGCACCTGTTTGGTGCACTTCAGCACTGTGACGATGATTTGGCCCCTGGGCAACATCAGATGCATGCCAAGCCAGGCTTGTGCAGCAAGCATCAGCCTGCAAATCACAGTATTAACAATCCCTTAGGGAGACGGGCCAACTGGCACAGGGCCGTTCTGCTTTGTGGTGCTCAGCAGCGCCTGGTGGTGTAAGGTTTATTTGTGCTCTGCTAGTGATGGTGCTCCCTGAGAGCTACAGTAGACTCTACTGCATAATATGCAAGCCTTGCAATGTTTGCGGTCAGCCACCATTTTATCATAGATCTGGTATGCCAACAACTCCACGACCCGGCAGCAACATCTTGCCGCCCGTCACCCATCATGGCGTCACATGCTGCCCATTGGGCAACTTGAAGTTAGCGGCACCAACTTGGTGGGCTTAAAGCTTGGTTGCAGTTTTGTCGAGGTCGTGGTGTGCACTGGCCAGGCCTGATCAGGTGATCATGATGACGAGCAGCTTGTTCACGTTGTTTGCCTGCCTGATCTCACATCCAGCACTTATCAATGCCCGAAGTAGATCATTGACCCGCACTTCTGTTGCCTGCAGAGCTCAGAGAATTCCACAACCAAGTGCGTCATCAGTCCTGGAATCACTCAGATTCCACCAAAAGGTGCATACAGATTGCCATGCCAGCACTGCTTGAAAGCCTGGCACCTCAAGCCCGTCACCTTGGACTGGCAGGGCAGGAGGCACGTGGGCATTATCAGAAGCACACCGCAGCCACTCTGCGCTGTGAACGGCTAATACGTACATTCGGTGCGCCTTGATCAAAGTTGCCAGTACCAGTATTGACGAGGACAGCAACACGCCGTAACAGCTGCTTTGCAAGCTCTGCCTCGGAAAACGCCGACAAGCTTACCATGATGTGCAATGTCATATAATGCCTCGCTTCGTTCATTGCCACTGCTGGGTTGTCTGCTTGTCACTGTCACCTTGATGACCGTCTCTGGGTCGCGCTTCATTCGCTGCACTGCTGCTTCTCGTCACGAGAATCTCGTGCCTTGTCCGTGTTGTGAGGCAGTGCGAAGGGGACATCACATTCAGCTCTGAATAACACTGTGTCCAACATGTTTGCGGGGGCTTGGGCTGCGCTATCTTCGACGGAAACACCCCAGATCTGGAAGAGGTAGTCTAGCTCGGGTGCCCAAGCTGTGCAATGCTGGCGGCCAGCCATCGTGGCTGCGGAAGACGGCCGCATGGTACTGAATGCCCTTGGAGAGCAATTCCCTCTCGTGCAACTTGAGTATTGAGCTTATCCATAAGATGGTTTAGATGTTCCGGGGCGTCAAAGTTTTGCCTGCTCTCCACCCAGGGGTCGTAAGGCTTGTAAACATATAGAGGAGATACTCCCTTACTAAGCCTTATAATCACGACCCCTGCTCTGACCTTCGAGTGCGACTGATCAGTGCGCCCCCCCCCCCCGAGCCTGTCGCAGAGACGTTGGACGGCAGTGGGGCTACTGGAAGGATGCAGCCGGAGTTTGAGATGTGGGCAGAAAAATTTTGGTTCTCTAGGGGGTCAATTTGCCAGCCAAGCCTGAGGCTGCCCAAGTCGGGGGGCTGCCAGCAACTCGACAGCCGTCTAGGCTGCTATTTGCAGTCTGCATCTCAGTCCTTGAGGAACTACTCGGACAGAGACTAAGGACCTGCACTAGACCCGGGGCTCTGGGTGCGGCTGCCTCGTACACAGGCTGCTGGCTGCCCCGGTGATCACCCGGGTTGTGGGACCCGCAGAATGCCATTCCAGTGGAGGCATATCCACCAACATACTTGCCAGGAAAACCAAGACCCTGATCTAGGCTTACCATACCATGGTATGGCCATACTGTCAATTGCATCCTTCAGTGACCCATAGGTCACGTATTAGTGTACCGTGTACACGGTCAGACCTCTCAGCAGGTTGTCACCCTCCAATGGCGAACAATGATTGATCATCCGGCAGCCATGTCACCCTCCGATGTTACCCTCCAATGGCGAATAATGGTCGATCGGATCATTGTCGGCAGCTTGTGCGCCAACGCAAAAAGATTGTGTCCAAACACATCCGCGCACGTGATATCACATGCGGGGTAATACACGTACCCGTCAGCTCTGTTATGCAGAAGGTTGACAAAGCAGCCGCTGCCAGTAACAGCCGAGCCGGTTGAGACAGGTATCGTGCAGGAAGACTCCCGTGGCACGAAACCCTTGATTGCAAGCAATTGCGTTCACATGATACGCATTCCTCCTGCTACAGTCACTTAACAGCCACCAAGGGTAAATTGTGGCAGCAGTAACCAACTTCAATTTCCATGTGTGCACGTTCACAACCTGCAACCTGCAACGGTGTTGGTGTTCTAGCTGGGTGCCGTGTCTGCATTTACCGTTTATAACACCATCTCCATAGATAACTGAGTGCTGCAAGCAATGTGCTGCTGCTAGTTTGAACAGATCAATGCAGCAGGTCAGCCTGACCTGCTGAGCCAGAGGGGCAAGCAAGGCGATTCAATGGCTACAGACCAGCAATATCTCATTGGTATCTTACTGTTGTGCATCGGTTGTCGGTTGCTACAGTCACCTGCTCATCTTCGACCTCTCCTCTTTTGCACCAACTCAAACCCATCTGCATCTATCACTGGCTGTACTGGCTGCTTGATGGGCACTGCTGCGGGTGCTGCTGCTTCTGCCATGTCTTCATCCATACCACTGCAGGCATCGCTGCTACTGCCGCTGTCATCATCCACTTCGGCTCCATCCAAATCAACCTGCACAATCACCAGTTTGCTGGATATGACCATGCCAAGTCACGTATGACAACAGTTGATAATGCCAGGACCAATGCCAGATCGAGGCCATGAGCTCGCCATCACAGCATGCAGATCACTACCAGGGTGTAAACTCTCAACAAGGTACATTGCAGATTGAGCTGCTGCATGATTAACAGGACATCGGCATAAAGATTACAAGCAGGACCTGCTGGCTCAGACAAGGCTTCAGTACACCACAAGCCGTTTGGCAATCATGTCAGTATGTGCTGCTCTCACTGCAACTGGTTTCAAAGCTGGCAGCACACAGTCCCTAGCCCCATCCAGGCACGGCCAGACCCATGTAGCTGGCAACCTGCTGTTGATGGCATTGCTCCATGTCTATCAAATGAGGTGCTCACCACTTGCTTCTTGCTTGCTGCTGCTCCATCCACTGGCCGCTGCCTCAACTGCTGCAGCACGCTGGCATCGTTCCGCAAGCATGCAGCATGAAGCTCTATCAGCGACCTGGCTACCTGCATGGCACCACCACCATCACCACCACCAGCAGGAGCAGCATGCAACATAGCATGGCACGTCAATGAACAAGGTATGGTGCCTGCACTACTTTTGAATCCAGTGCCAATGCTGTTTGAATCTGTCGTGCTGCAGCTGCACAGGGGCCGCAGGTGTCCCCTGCTGCCAGGATACAGGACTCCTGCAGCCCGCCAACATGTGCAGGATGCTTGCAGGTTGCCAATGACCTGACATTGATCACCGCTGTGTGATACTTGATAAGCAGGTTCTGACTGTGCGGCGGAGTGGCTGACCATGCCTGACTGCCGGCTTCACCTGTGCTGGGCTGCCATCCTCTGCTTCTACTTGGAAGTCTTCTAATAAGGTGTCTGCCAGCTCCATCTCGAGTTCATCAAGGAAGTGCTCTGCAGTAGGAGATGCGAGGTGTAAAAGCACCTTGACAGCAGGGTTGGGCAGAAATATGCGCCTCATGCTAACTGTGGACCCATGCTGAGTGTTGCCACGATACCACTCATGTTCATGGTCAGCTAGAGCTGCATCGGTTCTTCTGGGTCATGGCTGACTGCATGGCCTCACGGTAGTACAGCGATTGGGCCCATCATGGCGGTGGTGCATTAAGAGTTATTAGTAGCATGCATCAGGTGACTGCCCAACAGTGACAACATCACGACGCATGGCTTAATATGCATGGAGAGCGGCGGCTCACCTCGTTTCTTGTAGAACCATTCTATAATTTCATCTATGAAGCAATCTGCCTTGGTGGTGCTGTCAGGCCCGCCCCACTCGTTTTCTACTGCTAACACCAGTGCAGTCCATTGAGAGAAGATGAGCCCTACGCCCTCCTCAAAGCCTGCTTTGGCTTCCGAACTAAGCTGTAAGCCAGCGCCTGTGTGTGTACCACTGCGGAGATCCATACCACACTTCCTGGTTAGTCAGGACCAGGCTGCTTGAAAGGATGGGACTGCGGCGAGAAGGACAACAGCAAGCAAGTGACTTATACTGGCAACGCTAAATAACCAGGATGGTAACAGATCAGACGAGGGCCAGGCGCGAGCAGTGCTTGTAAGCTTCACGGCCTTCCCAAAGCGTCCTTTGTCAGAATTTGTGTGAGACAAACTGGCGTGCCAATGCTTAAACCAGTGTTGACACCATCTGCATCGCACTTCTGATACTTTTGATATGCGGCTGGCAGTATCATTTTGTTCAGCAACCGCTGAGAAGCGCTACTGTATGGGGATGTTCAGAGCCTGTCGCTCATAAGAGCCCGATCTGGGCTCTGAAGTGTATATACACTTCCAGAAGCCATGTCAGACTCGGAGGATGAAAGCGGAGGAGGACTGGGTCTTGAGGCCATCCTGTGGGGTAACATCGGTGAAAATGATGAAGTGGAAGCAGACTACCTGGACAAGGTGAGTGCTGAGGGTCAAATCCATTGCATCGAAATCTGTATACCTCTGTATCACCAGCTTTCCTGCATTACAGGTTGGTATTTCGGGCACATAGGGCATGAGTCTCACTGGCACGCTTCAATCAATGGTGTCCATGACACATGTATCGCTTGCGACCAGGGTCCCTGTTCAATAGATAACCCATCTGCAATACGATAATGTAATGACTGCAACAGCACGCATCAGCCTTCAGCATGTGGCCATGGGCTTCCACTGCACTGCAGGGGCTGTTGAAGGGAGCACTAAGAGCTCTGAAAAGAGGCAAAGACAGAGCCGGTGGCGAAGATGAGCTTGTGAGCGCGTCTGAAACATATCACGGCCCACAGTTGTCAGCCAGTTGCTATTTGTCTTTTGGGGGGGCAGTGCAGTACAGTTGCAGACAGCAACTTTCACCCTGCTGTGGCTACCTGCATCCACGCTTCATGACATTGAGCTTGGTTTACAGCAAGCATGGCAATTGCGATCTAGTTTACTCGACAATTTCGAGTACGCATCCTTCCTGATCCCAAGGCCCAGCTCTATGATGCAACACCCCACAGGAGCAGCTTGCAACAGACAGAGCTGGCCCATCTTCAACAGCTGTGGCAGCAGCTGTACCTATCACACCTTCAGCAGTCGACTATGCGGATGAACCCACACTGCCAGAAGACCTGGAGGACATCCCCGAACTCAGGCCACAGCAGGCGATATCAGCAGCAGCGGCACTGGCGGCAGCAGCATCTGCGTCGTAAGTGACTTGCAGGTCACTCTGCTGGCACATTGGACGCAGCTTTGGGATCTGCCAGCATTGCAGTGAGCGTGTGATTACATCGCTGACTGCCTGTTGTGGTTTTTCATTGAACAGCAGCTGCGTTGTCAATCTGCTGGACTCATTGGCCCTGTGCTGCCTTGCTGCTGCTGCTGCGTTGTTGGGTCCGCTTATTCCTGCTGTGCCTGCTGTTGTGGCACGTCTCTACAGTGCTGCCGGCCGCCATTTGGTTGGTGAGGATGACTATGATGATGACGACATGCCTGATGTTGCACCAGCAGCTACAGCAGCAGTGGCTTCACAGACAGCAGCTGCAGCTCTAGCAGCACAAGGTCGTCAAGCAACAGCAGAGTTTGATTTTGGTGCAGATCTCTCACATTCTGGAACTTCACAATACCAGCAGCAGCAGCTAACGCCCAGCTCCTACCTATCAGCTCTACAGCAGCAGCCGTCACAGCAGCAGCAACAATTGCCAGGTGCAGATTCCTTTTCACAAGCCCTAGCAGCAGCTGTGGAGCCTGTTGGTGCCCCAGCAGCATCAGTTGCACCTGCATTAACTCCACAGCAGCAGCAGCAGCTTGCGCTGGTGCGTCCCACCCCCCAGCAGGAGGTCAAACAGGAGCAGCTGAACTTCTACTACCTGGATGTGAACGACCACGGGGAGGATATTGTGCACTTCAGTGAACTGTTTGCACCGTCAGAAACTGCTCTGCGGGTAAGAGCCTTGGCACATGCACCGGCTTCCCTGGAGATGCTCACAGCTGGCGCACAGACTTTGTTTCCAGGCCATATTTGCAGTTTGGGTTGGTTGTGTGTGCATCTGAGAGACCTGTGGTGGCAGCCATCCAGTGGGTCATGCAGTTGATGAATAGTTCATCTTATGGCTGGTCGCCAGTGCACCCAAGGGTCCAGTACCTCACCCCTTGCCATATAGCCTCCTGTAATAACTTCCTCAGATTCCATAGATGTGTCTAGTTGTGCTGCTTCCCCTGCAGACTGCCTGCCTGGACGCCGCCGGGAGATCTGCCGAGCAGCAGCTGGAGAGCCTGATGAAGGCACGTGACAGGGCAGAGCGACATCTGCAGCAGCAAAACCTGCGCATGGCAGCAGCACAGTCCCAGCGGGCTGATGTGGATCCTGAGCTGCAGCAGCAGGGGCTGATGCCGGATGTGGCAGATGGAGATGAGGCCACATTTGCTGTGAGTGATGCCGACATGTTGAAGGGGGCAGCCATGAGCATCAAGCAGAAGCTGGAGGTCTTGTCAGATGCCGAGGATGATTTGTACATCAATCAAGGAGGTGGGTTGGGCTGGTGATGGCGCTCAGTTGTGACCCATTGAACAGTGTCACAGGGAAGCTTTCATGTGCTCAGCCCTGGTCTGCATGTGTGTGGTCCTCAGTATTAGTACAGGCCATGTCAACAGCATACAGCATTCAAGCGGCAATTCATTGTTTGGCTGCAATTTATTGTTTGGCTGAATTCTGATGCCAGCTGGTTGCTTGACCGCTGATGCTGCACTTGATGAAGGTCCTGGCTGCGCCAGGGCTACAACAGCTTGTGTGTGCTCACAGGCCTGTCTGTCACGTTTCCGCAGGGCTCGGTCGTGCGCTAATACGGGCGGCACATTACAATGCAACCACCGCCGTTGCGGTTGATGCAGCCACTGACAAACGCACTCCCATTGCAGCACACACGCCTACTGCTTCAGACAGCGGAGGTGCTGATGGTGCAAGCCGTCGTGCAGCAGTTGCTGAAGGCCTTAGCCCTTCTGCCTTGCTGGCCAACCCTCATGGTTTGGAGGCATTAGATGCAGGTATCCTGCCAGATTGGGAGATGAATATCGTTTGGGGTGATGACAAGCAGTTCAAGCAGGCCAGAGGCCACCAGGGGCCCTCTGCAGCAACAACTGAGCTGGATAACAACATGGTGGGATCAGCAAGCCATATACACCAGCAGCATCAGCGGCCTGCAGCACAGCAACAGCAGCAATTGATAGCTGAGCACTTGCCAGGAAAAGGGGTTGTACTGCCTGGTGGTGGGTCAGCACTACTGCCTGGAGCTGAGTCTCTGTTACCAGGCAGTACACCTGGTTTGGCGGGTAGGTTGTCTACAGCTGCAGTGCCAACAGGACTGGTGGGTGCGCTGCCTGCAGCAACAGCAGTTGTACTGCCTGATGGCAGCAGTGCAGATGCTCAGCCAGGGGCTGTAGTCCTGGGGCAGTCATCTCTGGGAGCGGGAACAGCCCTGGAGGGTGCCGCTGCAGCAGCAACAGGCGGCCCAGCAACAGCAGCAGCTGCTAGATCAGGAGGCAGAAGAGTTAGCAAGCCGGGACGTGGTAGCAAAGCCGTAGAGGTGGTACCACTGGGGAAACCCAAGAAAGACCATCATACCGTCTTAGCACACCTGCAAGCCAACAGGCACATGCTCAGGCTCCTGACACCATCAGAAGCATCCGCACTGTCAGCAACAGCGGTAGCAGATGACGCAGCAGCATTTGCAGCAGCATCAACAGGAGATCGAGCTGCTCTTGCAGCTCTTGGCAGATCCTGGGGTGGGGCAGGTTCAGGGTACAGGGGCTCTGGACGGCAGGGTGAGCACCAGCAGCTCGTGGATGCCGCTGCTGCCGAGCAGCTCAAGCTGCGTCATGTGCCTGAGCTCCTGAGCCAGGAGTTGAGGCCGCTGTTGCCAGATGATGAAGGTTGGCTGGAGGAGATCATCTGGGACAAGGATAAGACTGCTGGGCCAGCAGCAGAACAGCCATCAGGGGCGATCAGGACAGACACACATGCGTTCAAGGAGCAACAGCAGCAGCAGGAGAAGCAGCATGCAGGGGTTGCAGCAGCATTTGACAAGGGCCATCAGCAGCAGGCAGGGCACAGTGTTGCTGCTGCTCAGTCTGAGGGTGGGTTGGTGGGGATGCTGTCAGGCCGTGTGAAGGTGTTGTGGGACCTGAATGACCAGTACATGGTGTTTGAGGCAGCAAACACTGCGCAGTTTAGCACAGCAACTGCCATGGTGCAGCAGGCGCCCAACAAGGTGAGGTGTCCTAACTGGACTTTACGCTGTCAGTGTGTCTCTTCCTGTGTAAGGGTGTATTTATGAGCACATCTGCTCCCTGCCCTGTGATGAAGATCTGTAGAGTAGCTTGGGCGCATCAACCGCATCAAGTCCTCGCAGCACCCTGCCAGTATCTGATTGTGGGCAGTGCATGTGGTGTATTGCAGGCTGTCAAGCACCTGCCACCTCACTTGCTAGGCGTCCAGGATCCCCTCCTACATGAGCTGGCTCCCCTGCACATCAGCTGTGATCACATGTACACCACCAATGAGACCAAGGCGGGCAGGACCACAGGCACCGGCAAACACACACAGATGGCTGTGCAGTTCTCTAACAACCTGCTGCCAGTGTTCCCCAAGGACGCGTTCTCAGCATTCTGGCACAAACCAAGGTAGGTGGAAGTGCTGCTGGTGCTTGGCTGGAGAACCTTGTCACACAGGCTCATGTGCTGGGCAGCATGTTCAGCAGACCCGATGAACTATGCGCATTCCAGGGATATGGGCCAGGGTCGGCTGCTATTCTGCTCACCTGGTCACTTTTCCCTGCCCTTACCACTGCTGCATGCCCCTATGTTCAACCCTCACAATCCATGGTATTCTTTGCTGGCACTGTGACCGCTACAATGCTGCGCCCCAGGCACTGGTGGAGCGCCGCCAATCTGCTGTTCCAGCTGATGCGTCGCCAAGAGCAGCGTGATGCTGCAGCAGGCGGGCGCAAGTCACGCGGCCTCAAGTTTGAGGCTGTCAGTCTGACACTGCGTAAGGGCAAGGCCGCAACAGCAGATGATGATGAGATGGACCTGGCAGAGGTCTGGCAGGTGAGCCTGGCTGATTGGGGCTGTGTAGGTTGTGGGGGATTTGTGAGGTGGCGCGAATGCACCGGAGCAGGTCCTGGGCTCAATCGCCAATTAGCACAGCCATCTGTGGCAACAGCATTCTGGTTGGTGGCACATGTTGACCACATCCCCCCCCCCCTGGTTGAGCGTCATACACTGGCGAGACGGACAGCTGCAGCCAGTGCTTCCCTTCCTGCTGTGGCACGTGTTCAGGTGGTGTCGTCTGTGAAGTCCTTCAAGGACGCAGTGGTGGCAGAGATGCCGCGCCTGTTTGGCCCAGGGCCTGACTTCCAGCGGCGGGGGTGGATGGGAGAGTGGCTGGATGTGGACAGGTGGGAGGCGCTGACGTGGCAACCACAGCGCACCTGCTTGTTTGTTCATTCCATTGCTTCAAAAGTCCACCAGCAATGGCCAGCCATGCACCAAAAACTCATGCAGTTGCGACAGCGTTCCAATGTCACAAGTTGCTTGTTTCTGTTGCGGATTTTCTGAAGGTCCCTGAAGAGTCTTGGTTTCACTCCTGGCGTAAACTACATGGTGCCTGTCTGGAGCAGCATCCAGCCACTCAAGACGTTGGCTGTTGGAGGGCTGCTACCACCAGATTTGCCATCCAGGTAGCTGGCAGGCACGCACCCTTTAATGTAGACCAAGAGTTGTTGTGGAATATCATCATCACTGTGCCGGTTGTCATCAGGTTCACCAATACGAGTGCCTTTGAGGTTGTGGCCTTCTCTTGTTGATGCGGCAAACCAAGAGCTGCACACTTGCTGTCAGCAGTCGCTTGGAATGCCGCAGACAGCTGTCATGGCAGCAGGTGACACAGACCTTCAAAACCAATCTAGACATATGTCCCTGTTCAAGTTGTTGACTTGCCACATCTGCTTCTCAAACACCTGCGTGGTGTCCCCAGGCCTCCTGCTGCGTTCAAGACACTGAAGTCTCTCAGTGCCCACAGCCCCGGGCATATCTTGCTGCTGGAGTACATGGAGGAGCGCCCTCTCATGCTGCTACAGCCAGGCATGGGCGTACGCATCACAACTTACTACAGGTCAGGAAAAGGTGCCGTAATCTGGCACTGGTGCCATCATGCTTGCCTTGCACAAGCGATGTTACAGTGAGTACAGCTACCTTGGTTTACGTTCCATACTGCTGTGCAAGGATCTTCAAGGTTGCTGCTGGATTGGTTGTAAGGTTGGCCCTGTTATGCTGTGCTGTATGCTGCCCTGTAGGCGCAAGAATGACTCTGACATGCACTACCAAGCCCTCCAGGCCTGGTACAGCGAGGGCCTGCTGGCCAGACAGGTGAGACAGGGGAACACTCGCACACAGACACACACACACTTGCAACAATCTCACTGACATCACAGAGAAAACATGCAGGTGGTATCCTTGGTTTGCTGCAGGCTGTCTGTATCACCAAAAGTCAAACAAACAGTCATTTCAGGATGCCATGATCTGCCACATGCAGCGGCTGCAACAGAAGTGTGCACTTCCATCTATCGTCGTCATCATCTCATGCCAGTGCAGGCCTTGCCCGTGACCAGCCAGGATCGGTTGGATAGTCGCCCTCCCTGGATGGTGGGCACGCCTCAGCTGCTCACCCCTGATGACCCCTCACCCTTCTTTGAACTTGCGCCAATACCACCAGGAGACATGCAATATGCAGTGGACACACCTTGTTTCAGGTACTGCAAACTGGACATTGCATGGCTGCTTGTCTGCAGCTGTCATCTGCGTGCAAACGTCTGCAGGGGTGCTCGGGTGATGGTGGGGAGCACATGCTCACCACCACTGCGCACACCCCTGCCCGCATGCACCAATCCCCCACTCTGTGAGTGCCACTCTTATCCCATCCTTGGCACGGCACCTAGGGCAGCTGCAGTGCATCAATTTGTTGCAACTGCTGCTGCATGCCACTGCTGTTGCTGCGGCATTTGAGGTAGAATTTATCTCTTGGCTTCATGTTGTCAGGGCATGTGCTGGGATGCCATCATCCTCACTTGACATGTGGCACATTCAGAAGTCTGTTTGCCCTCCCCGCAGGGCTCCTGCTGCCCCTCATGTGTGCTCAGCCGCTGACTTCCTGCTGGTGAGGAGTGCAGCTGGAGGTCTGGCACTGCGGGAGCTGACCGGCTGCGTGGCGGTGGGCCAGCAGCATCCCAGTATGGCTGTCTGGGCACCCATGTCTCAGGAAGCACAGGCATACGAGCGAAATAGGTTCAAGGTGAGTAGCTCTCTGTCTGGGCAGCTTCAATTCTCAAGGACGGCACATTGCCACAACTGGCACTGGGTAGTAAGCAGCAGCTGCCAGGCTGTGATGAGCCATCATGTATGGCAAAACGTCCTACAACAGCTGATGACCATTGCAAGCCTGCATGCATGTGGCTGTGCCTGCAGGCATATGTGATAAGGTTGTTGCGCACACGTGCTGACAAGCCCAATGTTAAGGCAGGCAAAGCTGTGGCGTCTGTGAGCATGGCGGAGCTTATGACCGCCTTTCAAAGCATGTCTATTGCTCTGGCAGGGAGGGAAAATGTGGCCAGGCTGCTCAGGGAAGAGTGAGTGGTGCTGTCCAGACCAACCGAAAGCCAGCCGCTGCTCTGTATCACAGCCTGTCTCATTTCTTCATCCTGTTGATTGCATGCAGTGCTGCAAAGGGCTGCACGCGCATGCTACGCTGTGAGTCAGAATGGCAATGTAATCATCGGCATAATAAGCCAACCTGTTTGGAATTGTCTGGCTTTGTTGTTGCTCTGTCGGTCTCAATTGTCCATGTCTTGTGCCTCCCAGGTGCTTCTGTGCTCCTCTGCCTGATAAGCCAGATCACTGGACTTTTGTAATAGGGGCAAAGATACCCACAGAAACAGACCTGCGAAAAGAGGTGGGTGCTGCTTGATCATCCAAGTCAGAGTGAAATGTATCGGCTGCTTGTTGAAATGCACCCCTGTGTCTCCTGACCATGATGCCAGTTCTTGACCAGCGCTCTTTGTTGTGTCCATCCTGGTGAAGTCATGACCTCATAAACCCCCCAGCTCCTGATCAGCATCAGTAGTCTGCAGTTATGCTGTTGCCTTCTGCAGGTTACCCCTGACCAGGCTGTGCAGTACGAAGCTCTCTTGGCAGGCATTGGCCAGCGCATCGTGTACAGCTTGAATGAGAGTTCAGATGTGATTGCCAGAGCACTGGACGCCACTGGCTGTCCTCCCATGTTGACTCTGCGGTTGGTGCTGGACATGCTGCTGCCTGATGAGGCAGGGAAGCAGGCAGCATCAGCAATAGAGCAATGTGTCATGGTGAGAAGGATGCTGGGATGTTGTCAATACCCGAAGTTGCTGCAGTGGTTTGCTGGTGACCCTGATCAGAGATGACTACTGTATGCTGCACTGGTTGCAGGCAAGCCACTTGGCGGTGCAAGCCAGGCTCGTGCAGCACCACCTGCAGAACTGCATCAATGTTGCTCGTCTTTTTCACTGCGTTCCTCTGCAGAACCCGCCCTGGGCCCAGTCAGCCTCCTACAGTGCTGCTCTGCGTGAGTCTCGGAACCCCACTGCCCTGCAGCTGACAGGCAGGGGGGACCCCACAGGCAGGGGCAGGGGCTTCTCCTACATGAGGGAGGAGGTCAAGCGGGCCAAGGAGGAGGCAGGGCCAGCAGTGAAAGCAAAGGATGACGGCACAATCACAGGTGTGGCAGCAGGGCCCCTTGCTGAGATGCTGTGGATTGTGTTTCAGTGCAGTTAGTTTTTTGGTGCCACAGCCTACACAACGGCAAGAGCTGAAATTTCTCCTGGTTCATGGTGCTCCCAAAAGTGATTGCCAGAGGTTGAGGTTTTGAGAGGCATCTCTGGAATGCTGCTGATGAGTTGGGCGTGATTGTTTGACAGACTCGCAGCTATGGTCCCTTAGTTGAGGTGGAGCAACTGTGCGGCACGTTGACTGGCCTTGTGGCCCGTTCTCCAGCGCCAGCCAGCTGCTCCCAGCCTTTATCTGAGTTGTTGGTGTTCACACTTCTTTGGCTGGCACCTCAGGCACTGACGCTGATCTGAGGCGCTTGGGCCACAAGCGAGCTGGGGAACTGCTGATGGCAAAGTTCAACATGTCAGCTGATGAAGTCAACTCACTGCCTCGCTGGGACCGGATTGACGTCATACGCAGGCAGGTTAATGCAAACTGCACTGAGTTGCCATGGCTCAGGAGTAGTGTGTGTGGCAGACTTTCGAAGGGAAAGGGTTCATGTATTGTGTCTACTGCTGTGACTCATCCATGCCTTCTCCCTGCTGCAGGAATGTGCGTGACCCAAAGTGGTCGTCAGTGGTCGGTGCTGACCCTGAGCTGCAGCAGTTTGTGCGCAATGTGAAGATGAGTGTTGAGGATCAGAAGGCCAAGATGAGGAATACAGCGCAACCAATATTTGCTGCACAGGTGGGATGATGGTGTGCAGGCAAGATCACAGCAAGCTGGGGTGCTGCATGAGCAACTGTTGCAAGCTGTGCTTCCAGCTGTCTGCTACCACAAGCGTGTGGCATTACAGCTTTTGCACGCATTTCTGCTTGCTGGTGCTGGTTGAACACGCTTGTGCAAGCCAGTGAATGACACGCACACAGATTAAGCGAGTTAATCGTTATGTGTGCCTGGATTTTGCATTGAGCCATCTGTGCTTTGTCCTCCCTGTACTGTTATCAGATGAATGCCCTGCTGGAGCCCTGGGAAGATGAGGCCCTCAGTGAAGATGCTAGTTGGGGGGTAACACCAGCACTGCGCCAGCAGCAGCAGCAACAACAGGCAGAAGCGCTCACAGACACAGCAGCATCGGGAGCAGTGTCAGCCGCAGCTGTTGCTGCTGATGGCAGTGTTGTTGGAGCTGCTGATGGCGCCGGCGGTGCTGCTGTTGCTACTGCTGGTGCTGGTGCTGCTGATGGTGCAGTGGCAAGTGCAAGTGGTCTAGCAGCACTGGCACCGGGGCAGGAGCTTGACCTGGGCACTTCCTACAGGGGCCCAAAGGTGGGTTTACCTGATGTGTGCGCAGCTTTCGAACCAGGGGTGAGCATTGAAACAACAAATTGTGTTTGTGGCACAATGCACAGCCGCCCATTAGGCATCTGATGATGTACAGCCATTGCTGATACCTCACGCTGTTTGTCATGGACAAAGCATCCTTGCCTGCGGACTTGTTGTGTGCAGCCACCTGTGGTGCGTGGTCGTCAGGAGGCCATTGCCGGTGAACGACGCATACGGCGTACAATATTCTATGGCACTGGCAATGGTGCTGTGGTGAAGCGCACTCTGCTCATCACCAACAGGGATGAGATGGCTGTCCTGAACACACTGCACAGGAGGGCAGAGGGCTTTGGAGAGCATTGGTTACCTGGGAAGCAAGGTGGGCTGCCTGGCTGTGCAGTTGTTAACATCATGACATGAAGCCCTGCTGATGCACGCACCCAAGCCCTCCAACAGTTGCATGCCTCTGGATGTGTGCTTGAAGCTTTGCGTACAGCAGGTTCTGTGTCCTGGTGTCGATTGTTGTTGAATAAGTCGCCTGCTGCTCACAAGCAGCACGTGCACTGTTGTTGCTATCAAGGTCCTTGACTGTGTGCATCTGCAGGATACAAGCCAAAGTTTGCTCGCGCTATTCCGTTTGGAACGCCCTGGCAGCCAGTGCAACTAGAGCCAGATTTGGATTTGCTGCTGCCACCAGAGCAATTTCCAGCAGCAGCGCAGCCCCCACAAGCACATCCGGCAGCAGCGCAGTGGGCTGCAGGTGGCTATGCTGCTGATGCAGGTGCAGCGGCTGCAGCCAGAGCAGCAGATAATGCAGGTGCGGTTGCTTCGGGTACTAGCTATGCAGAGCAGCAAGATGCCGCAGAGGCGGCGGCGGCGGCTGCAGCTGCAGCCGAAGAGCTTGCCAAGGCAGAGGCCTGGCGAATGCAGGCTGAGGCTGCTGCTGCAGCAGCTACAGCAGTGGCCACTGGCAGGCCGGTGAAGGCGGCTGCTGCTCACAGGGGCATGAGCAAGAAGGAGGCCGCCAAGGCAGCTAAAGCAGCAGCAGTAGCAGCACGCAAAGGAGCTAAGAAGCGAGGCAGAAGACGCATAGACGACTTCAGCGGCAGTGATGATTCATCTGAGGTCAGCAAGGACATTTTGAGCATGTGCTGCGTGTGCATGCGTATGATGATGTGTGACGACCCATGTCCTGCGGGACAGCTATTGGGGCTGTCAGAATTTGCAAGCAAATTATGGAATAGGGCAGAGCAGTTGTGGCTGTCAATGCTGTTGTCAGGGTCCAAGTATAGGTCAATTGCTATGCTCACACTCTTCAGTCAGATTCCAGCAGCAGAGCCACATCACATGTGCGAGGCGCAATGGCGGGGCAGCAGGCGCACATTGCCAGCAGTGATGATGGTTGCTGCAGGGCATCAAGGCTGCATGTTTTTACTCCTCTTGTTTGCAGATCACTGTGAGTGACGAGAGCGGGATTGAATCAGAAGATATGGTGGATGATGACAGCCCCACTGCACCAAGACAGAAGAGACCACGAGCAGCAGCAGTAGCACCTGTGGCTGCAGTGCCAGGACCAGCGGTATCTGGCGGTGGTATTGAAGCCCCTGTTGCTGGTGTTCTTGTGGACAATGCACCAGGGGCAATGCAGGGGGCGTCAAAGAGGCTGGAGTTGTGCTTGGCAGAACTCAAGTACAGGTGCGTACGCAGCAGAGTGCATCGCAACAACATATAAGCCTGTGGTGACATGTTCTGTCAAGTGTGGAATGACCGCCAGCCTGTGTGGTTGGCTTGCAGGTTTATTCCTGTTGTTGATGGCATGCTGCGTCATCAGCAGAGCAAGGCGCGCATGGGCCCTCAGTTTGTGCGCCTGTTTGAGTTCCCTGTCAACCCTAAGGGTGTGCCAGACTATGTCAAGTTTGTGCCACAGGAGAAGCAGATGTGGCTGCTCCGGATGAAAGCAAGAGTGAGACATCGCCAGCAGTTGACGGTGGTAACCCTGCTGCGCTCTTTACATGGCTGAATGAGCCTTTCACTTTGCATGACGGTACCACAGTACAGCTTCTTAAAGCGCTGTGCTCATCCATCACTCGGTGCAGCTGTCTGCCAAGCTTCTCACCAACCATTGGCAAGTCGGTCCTCCAGCACATCTCACAGGCACCTTTGCTGTATACGTCCCCACTTCCTGCAGCTTGTATGTTCCTGCAGGCTCAGCGGTGTTTCTATGGCAGTGTTGATGAGTTCCTGGCTGACTGTCAGGCTATTGTAGATGCTGCTGCGGCGTACAACACGCTGGGTCGGGGCGGCCAGCTGGCCACACCTGGAGTTGTGGAGAAGGCGCGTGGGCTGATTGAAGAAGGCAGGCGGCTGCTCGGTGTGCAGCGAACAGACAACAGCCTTGACTACTGGTGCAAGAGAGTGGAGGTGGGGGATGGATTGGCCACGGTCTGCACACCATCATGCTGAGTGGGTCTCCGGTGTTACTCAGGCAACACTTGAAGGGTGATGGTGGTGCAGCGGTTGTGACATTGCAGTTATCGCTCAACGGTGTGGAGTATGGACATTAGTGACAGCCCCTGTGGCGTGTGGCACCCAACGCTTTCAGCTTGGCTGCAGGGCTTGTTGCAGACCAGTAGTTTGCAGCCGATTATTGCAAACTCGTTGCTGGACCACAGTGCTGGGGGCACAAGCTGAGTATGGCAATGCTGCTTGCAGATTGAGCGGGAAAGGCAGAGGAGCCCAGACGCATTCAGGTCCCTGCTCAATGCCGCCCTGCAGCACTCAGCTCGCCACGGCGGCGATGCTCCTCTTGGCTGGACCTGGTATGCGTGTGAGAGCTGTGGCCAGTGGCGCCTGCTCACAGATATGGCGGGCTTTGAAATGGGCATCTGGGGGGTCGAGGAGGCAAAGTTCTACTGCACGGAGAATGCTGACCGACCTGAAGGCCCGGGGTGCCAGGAAGCTGCAGAGTGGGTGGGGTGAAGGCTGAGGTCAGCTTGCAGGAATCACTGAGGTGTGCTGGTGGAGGGTTTTCCAGGAGCTGCAGTGCTGGATGGAGCAGCAACTGGAGGCTCTGCAGTGTCAGGCACTGCCGGGACTGGTTGAGGTGTGGCCTGCAGGCTGCTTGACACTGTACTGTGCGGCAACCAGACACTGAGTGTCAGGGGGTCTCCTTGAGTTCAAGGGACCAGCTGATCCTTCAGAGGATGATGCCCATCTGCCGCTGTACAGACATCTGTGCATCCTGCACAGCTACATCAGTACGTAGATTGGAGACAATTTTTCCTGCTTGATTGGAGCATCACTTTGTGTTAATCATCGTATCTTATCAAAGCATGCTTGCCACTTTGCATGCTCCTCAAGGCAGTGCAAGCCCATATCTAAGCAGTCACTCCGGTTGTTGTTCAACATATTGATGATCCCCAGGGTTCTGACGGTGCATCCATATTGAGGTCAGTACGTGGTGGACGTCAAGCTGAGCGTTGTGGACTTGATGTGTGCAGGTTGTACATAGCGATGGCATCAATACCTCGTGAGCTGCACTGCAATATGTGCAGCTTCAAAGACTCTCTCATTCTTTTACATGTATCAGTTTTTGCTCAAAAATTTGTATGGCAACAGCACAGTCACATCGCTGCATTGGCAATTGCTGCATTGACTGTCTGCCATGTACCTGCGGAGCCATGTTTGCTTGGGCTCTTTCTGCTAGTCAAAGTATGAGACATTGCACGTCAGCTGATTCTGCCAGCTCACCCTTGGAATGTTGTTTGGGCTCAATCTCCATAGATGCGGTCCCTTGTTGATGTGGAACGTGTTTGAACGGACTGTGCATAGCACGAATACCAATCTCATCATACATTTTTACCTTACTACTGCTTGCGCTGCCTCGGTTGACTGATTTGTTTATTGTATTGCGAGGTACCGTTGAAGGTCAAATGCAAGTCTAGCCCCAGTCCAGCTTCGCAAGGTGCAGGTTACAATCACTCACTTCTGCTGTTAGATGCGGTGTAGGCACTTGCTGAGAACAACGTATGGTATGTGGGCGTGTGACAACTGGAGCGCGCAACAGATCTTTCTCCCTCCCCCATGGCACATAATTAAAGGTGCAACGAAAAATATAACTGTACAATCTGACCCGCCAACAACATATCAGCTGCTTCGCAAGAGTGTGTACGATGCCAGCCACCGCCTTTGTTTAGCTGAACACGCGTGGACCTGCCGCAAGCACCACAGCTCAAGGTGACGGCAATCAGCACTGGTACCAAGGCTGACACTCCCTCTTTAAGGGCAACCACGACTATCACAAACTCAAACCCGCTCAGCAACACTGGTGGCAGCAGCAGCAGCAGCATTTGGCCAATACTGCTGTTCCACCTCGAGCAAGCAACCTCGATCAAGCAACCTTATGTCACATTGAAAAGGATATACTGGCTATACACTGTAGGTCGTTGGCACGCCATCGCTTCCAACAAGCGCAGGTATATCAGTTCTGATGCCAGCAGCAGCGGTCCAATCAGCAAACTTGCCTCACAGGGCCAGGAAACATCCACCACTGCTCTAGCCCTGTGCAGGGGCAGTCAACCATCATGCCTCGAGGTATAGCTAAAGAGCATCTGCCATCAAAGATATGTGTGACTTGTCAGCGGCCCTTCACCTGGCGCAAAGTATGGGAGAAATGTTGGGATGAAGTGCAGACATGCAGCGACAGGTGCAAAAATGAGAGGAAACGCAAAAAGCAGGAAGCCAGTAGACAAGCCAGGCCGTCAGGTATAGCAGATGGGAAGGGGTAGAGTTCGCCAGGCAACCTGATGTACAACATCAGCAAGGCACCAAGCCTCAGCTAGTAGCTGCCGGTTTGACCAATTATTCACCCTTAGGGTGACATATGCCTGCTGGGGTATTCTCTGAACCTCGTGAAGGCGGACTCGAGTATGCCATGCAGCAGGCTACTTCATTTATGAGGCCCTTGCGCTTTGTACATGAAGCATCATGCTTCACCATGATGGTGGCTCGGCCAACTTCTAGCACTCTACATCTCAGTACTACCGTCGGCGGCCCTCCTCTGTAACAGAGACAGCGGCTGTCTGCAGGGGCCATGCAACATCGATGCGATATTGGATTAGCCGCTAGCGGCTGGCAACTGAGCTGACATGCGATACTTTGTGAATACCCTCTAGGCACGTCCATTGCATAGATAGTACTGTTGGATTCTCCACCCGAATGTGTGGGCAGAGTTGACCACCAAACATCAGGCCCTTACAAGGGCCCTGACAGACTATCTCATCACAACTTAAATGCTCAGCTCATGATGACGAGCTTCAAGCATGATGTCAAACCGTTGCGCGGGCACTGTATCGTACATGTCGGACATGTCACACCGCCAGCTGACCTACTGTCTTTGGTTTGAGGAAGTACAATCTGGCAATGAGGATGTACAATCTGGCAACAGTTGCCATGGGCCATATTACATGCAAAGATACGTAAGATATACATTGTTTGCAGTCGGCACTTCACTTGACCGAGCACATACTATGTAGTCACAACACCTTGTGATACCGTATTATCATGTTGAATGTACTGTACCTCGGTGGCACCTTCCAGCAGTCACTGCATGGCGCAAGAACTTCTTGTGCCCAGGCTGGGCTGTGCAGCAACATCCTCCCACAGTTGCTGCAACTCCATACTGCGTGCCATCCTGTGGCAACTCGGTTAGTGACCATCTCACATCTCATGCCCCATATGCCATGTTCCAGAAGCCATCTTCAAGCTCAGCCACTCTCTTCACTGCTGCTGTGGCTTCTTTCAGAACACCATCTGCTGCACCAAGCAAGATTTCATCCACATGCTTCTGCAGCTGCTGGACGTATATGCCGAACTCTTAATTCCCCGACCCACACAACAGCCAGACAGATGCACAGACTGGGACCATTTGAGCTTTGAAGCGTCAACCTCTCTCTTTACACTCCACCGGATCCTGAGGTTGACAATCTCAGTGTGTTTCCATGCCATGGACACAACAGGGTAGATTTTGGCAGTGACAAAATATACTCAGTGTATTATACTGGCAGTTGAGTGTCAGCTGGGGATGATGCCGACTGATGCTTCCTGACGGCACCCATCGTCCTATGGCTTCAACCCATCAGCAGTCGCAAGGCAGCATTGGTCATTGTTTGCCATGACTGTTTATTGCAGGCCATGTGACAACTTTGGCAAAGACGTATGGCTATGCTAGGCCAGCAGCAAACTGCAGTATTGCCCAAAAGCTTGATGCGACTCGCTGACATACAATGATGAACACCTGTGCTGGGCAGTTGGGGTGGCGCAGGACCCTACCTGCTGGCAAACTCGTTGAGCTGGTCGGTCTTCTGCTGTGTTATAACCAATTAGTACAGCTGATAAGGCCTGGTGGTATGACAGCTCGATAATTCACAGTGCTGCAATAATAATAATAAGTGCTTTGCAGCCATAGCATTTACTGCCACCGGCCCCGTGCCTCAAATCTACCCAGTGAATTCAATCCACTTTCGGATAACTTATCCGATTCGCCTTAAAGGCGAAGTGCATGATTATCCGATTTCGATTGTGAAGGTGGAAACCACCCGACACCCACAGTGCTGCAGCCTGTACATGGTAGGGCTTGCTCTGCAACTCCTTCAGGTAGTCCGCAAACTCTTGACAGGCAGGTTGTGGTGCTGCATGCACAGAACCTGCTCACTGCTGAGCATGCAAAACTGTTGCAAGGTACTACCTCTCAGACTGTACAGTAGAGTTGGTCCACTGGTGATCATGATCCTGATCAGAGAGAAGGATGTGCTGCTCATCATAATGCGGCTGATCAGTCTGAGAGGGTCTGAGACTCATGGCCTGGCAGTGCTCTAAGTAGCCAATGCAGAATCTGATCCAAGGCACGTGGCCATGATTACCTCACCATTAGGTCAGCAACAAAGTTCACCACCAGATGAAAGTGTGGCACGGTATGCCCTACCCAGTCTGGCATGTGAGGCCTCCAGCTCATGCCCACCTGTGAGCTCCAGGTCCAGGCCCCTTTCAGATGCTTTCTCCTTGAACCACGCCAGGTCTGCAGGCGGAGCTGCCAGGCTGGCCAACAGCACCTCCTGATGGCCAACAGGAGCTGAAGCAGGGATGGCCCCTGCAAAGCTGATGTACGCACAAGCGTACAGGCAGTCCTGTAGCCACATCAAAGCAGGGACATCACACTGGCCATTCAATGCATGAATCGCTGGCAAGAAAGTGATCACTTGTGGTGAATTTCACTATGCTCGTGAATGAGCAAATCAAGCGTGGCTTCGAGCAACACACAAGTAACTCTTGACTGCTTCATGTCCATGGGCAGTGATAACACGTGTTATGTAGTATGTATGCTGGTGTTGTGCTGTAGGCGATAGTGTGCACACACGACACCAGCATGCATACTGGGCAACCTGCTATCAAACACTACTGTTTGATACTAGGCGTTCTCAACAGACAGGCATAAGTAGGTATACCTGAGACAGCCATGCATCAAACTGTCCTTTGGTGACATTGCCTTCAATGCACGCTTTGATGAACCTGTGCCCTGATGTTGCTTGCTGCCATTTGCCTTCAATACCTTGTAACAGGAAAAGTGCGGTCGTCATCCGACAAGTACTTTCAGCTGAGTACTGTAAGCTGTACATGCAGAGAAATCCGAAAAGCTCAGCTGCGGAAGCGCGTGTACTCCCTACGTAGGGAGTTATCTCGTACTGTCACGTTAGTAACGTGACAGCCTTATCACTAATGTCAGACGTCGACACTCAGCCACCCATGTATAGCTTGTGCAACCCGTGGGGTTGATGATCAAACTATTTGCCAAGACGAAGTCGCGTTGGACTTGATACAACCAATGAACTGGCTGACAGCCAGTGTATATGACATCCTTGGACACTGTCTGATTTGACAGGCTGTCAGATCGAGCCCTTCACAACAGCCTGCTGCAGCTCAGCATGGTCGAGCCCGATCATCCCAGAGCTATGTGCCGCAGCTGCTTTCCTGCCAAGCACCATTCTGAGCTTGGTTGCAGCTTCATGCACTGCATGCGTCTCTGCGTCACAATTCTCAAGCAGCACGTGCAGCTTAGGGTTAATCAAGCTGTGCTTACCCTCTCCACCGTTGTCGGCTGAATTGGGGTCTGCTGTTCTTCTGCTGCTCCCGAGCGCCAGTGCGCACACCATAGGCCTCTGCTGTTTTGAGCAGACGCACAACATCAAGCGCGCGATGCTCGTGCTGATGCACAGCAAGTGCCACCTGATCTATGGTGGCTGACAGGTTGTTCTCACATAACCCGTCAGCAAGATGATCTCTACTGCTAAGGTGGTTAAGACCCATCCTGAAGGCCTTTACATTATCATTGGCACCTATGACAGAGAGATGACGCACTGCAGCAAACATACGCTGGACATGCATCTGGAACTCACGCACCGTCATCTTGCCTTGTGATCCTGGCTGCATCAACCTAAGGAACTCAGGCACCATTTCTTCTCCTGCCAGGGCAAAGCAGGAGTCTAGTGCTATCCAGAACAGCAACATGACAGCAGACTGCGGCGTGTGAGCCTTAGCCCCAGGGGCCTACAGTTAGGAACTCTAACGCAGGCGCACGAGGCTGACTATTATATCCGGGGGGGGGGGGGGGGGGGGGGATAGCCCAGCATCAAGGTTCACTCACCAGGGGGAGGTTTGTCAGCGTGTGTGCTGCAGGAAGTACAACTCTTTCTTCTTCTCCACTTTTGTCAACTACT